>JADLZN010010234.1:0-95000 GCA_018155175.1 Sinocyclocheilus anophthalmus | reverse complement strand
CCTATATTATAATCATCTATAGCGATCTCTATATCGATCTATATATCTATCTTATATATCTATCTATCTATCTATATCTATCGATCTATATGTCATCTATCAAATCTATCTATCTACTATATATCTACCTCTATACTCTATAAGATCTCTAGTATCTATCTATATACTCTATAATCTATCTATCTTTCTATCTAGCTATCTATCTATCTATCTATATCTCTATCTATCTATCTATCTATCTATCTATCTATCCATATATCCATCTATCTATCATATATCTATCATATATCTATCTATTATCTATATCTATATATCTATCTATCTATCCAACTATTTCTATCTATCTATCCGACTATTTCTATCTATCTATCTATATCTATCTCTAGACTCTCTCTATCTCCCCGCTCTCTCGCGATCTATCTCTATCCTAGCTATCATCTATCTATTATCTATCTTCTATCTACTCTCTATCTCTCTATCCTTATCTCTCATATTTTAGCTATCTCCGAGATAGTTACTTTCTCTCTTATATATTATCTATAGATCTATCTATATATTCTATATATCTATCTATATTCTATCTATATATCTATCCTCGCTATATCTATCTCTCTATATCTACTAGCTCTCTACCCTCTAATTATCTATCTCTCTATCTCTCTCAGCAGCTCGATGAATCCTATTATCTATATCTATATATCTATTATCTATATCTATATATCTATTATCTATATACGTGTGTAAAATTGTTTAATTTTAAGTAAAATTAAATTTTTTAAAGTCCTACTTTTGTATTTTTTCAGACTAATCAGCAAGATGTTAATAATCTGGGTGTAACTTTTGTTTGACACCAACTTCTTTGTGTTGTCCAGGTCCTGTAGGTGGCGCTCTGTAGGTGGAGGAGGTGATGCAGCGGTTGTGGGCTCCAGTCACGGTGCGGCGCATGGTCCTGCTGCGCTCCGCGTACCTGGGTCACACCTGGGATAAGCGTGAGCTTCCTGTGACCGTCCAGATCTCACGCTGCTTCAGTTGCACTAATGTCATCAGGACGAAGGAGGGCCACAAAACGTCCACGGAGGAAGAAACGCCATTAAACCCTCCGCAGAGTCTAGCTGGGACTGAGGGTCTTTATAAGGCTGATACGGGGTCTGCCCCTCAGAATAAGGGTGACGTCGACCCTCTGCAGGACAAGTCTATCGGGCTCTTTCAGAGATTTAAAAAGACGTTTAAACAGTATGGTAAAGTCATGGTGCCTGTGCACATCGTCACGTCCACTGTGTGGTTTGGGAGCTTTTATTATGCTGCAATGAAGTAAGTGAACATCAGCATTCTGCTCAGTAACACACCCTTTGACAATAAAAACAATGACAAGTGCAAAGTTCTATTTTAAAATGTTCTGTCTTTGTTTTGACTTGTCCAGCTTGTCAGTTCTTGTTCTGATTTATTATTTTTTTCAGTCCTGTCAGTGTTTTATTTTGACATTGACGTTTTAAGAATTTAGGATTATTTATATATTTGAAGAGATCCAATGCAAAAGCCTCTAAAAGCCATCTTGGTCAAAAATGAGATAACGATACTGAGTGAATGCTCTCTCTATATCGTATATGTTCATCAAGCACTTTCACTTCAAATGCGCTAAATCCCAGCCTCAACCCATTCAGAAGTACCAGTATTTACATAGAAACCTATACATAGTAGCCAGAAAGAAATGCACATTTTTAAAGAAAACGTCAGACGTACTTAGAGAGGCTTTTGCATCTGAACTCTTCATTTAATTTTGTATTTTATTGATGTTTTACAAAGATGGCCTTTTGTAAGCATGGACCTTAGAAAGCCACATTTCTTAATTAAATGGACAGTTAATTAGGGATAATTCTGCTGATAAATTCTGTCGATAAATGGCCGATATTAAAATTATACTCTATTTTCTCCATTAAATAAAAAATAAAACACTAAACTAAAATCAGTTATTTTAAAAGTTGCAGCTGAATATAGGCATCACAATATAAAAATGTACAGTATGAAAAGTGAATATTCATTTGCTAAAGATTACATTTAATTTATTAAATTATTAGTGCTTTTAAAGATGAACTTTACAGCTGTTGTCATCTAACATTCACTTAATGTAAATGTTGAAATGAGTTAAAATCACAATTAAGAAAAATTTTAAAAATCTGATAAGCGATATAGTAACAATATATTGTGCATTATAAAATTAATGTAGCTTTATGAATATGATGTATAATGTACTCATTATACATGTAGCTTTGTTGTCTTGTGGCACATACATACGTGTGGCTTTAAAAGTTTTGAATTCAGTAAACTACACGAATCGAGGTGCTTCAAAGATCAAACCATACAGACTAAGTGTACTGGCATTAAGTGAGGCTGGCAGGGAGGTTGAGTTTTACCAGATAAAGTCCGTCTGAGCTTCAGCAGGTCAGACAAGCTTTAGCAGTGTCCTCTGTACGGTCAACTACTGCTATACAAACAGCACTTGAAGGTTAAAAAAAGCAAATCGTCTCTCTCTTGTAAAGGTACATGAGTGACATGTTAATGTTCTGCGTTCTCCACAGTGGGGTGAATCTGGTCCCGTTTTTGGAGTTCATCGGTTTACCGGATTGGATGGTGGGAATTTTGCGGGATTCCCAGGGTGGTTATGCACTCACAGCCTATGCAATGTATAAGGTATATAAACAAAACCTAAGATTATTTGACATGGATTTAAAATGTACATGATTAATCATTGTGTGCGTTATTATATCACTTTGTCTATCACAGCTCGCTACTCCTGCACGGTACACTCTTACACTGGGTGGCACGTCCCTGTCTGTACAGTACCTCCGCAAACATGGATATCTCTCCACCCCTCCGCCTGTTAAAGAGTACCTTCAAGACAAAATGGAGGAGACCAGGGAACGACTGACTGAAAAAATGGAGGAGACAAAAGAGAGGTTTTCAGAGAAGATGGAGGAAACCAAAGAACTGCTCTCAGAACGAATGGAGGAGACCAAAGACAAGTTTTCTGAGAAACTGCAGGAGACGAAAGACAAAATTACTTTTCGTAAGAAAGCCGACTAGGCTGCATGGCAATGGGAAGAGAATGTGGAATGTTTCACACAATCAATAATTGCTGTCACAGGGTATTTGGTGTTGACTTAAAGGGATAGTTCAGCTGAAAATGATTAACCTTCTCCTGCTGAAAACAAAAGATGATCTTTTGAAAAATGTTTTTTGTCCATATAATGCAAGTCAGTCGAGTCCAAATCAACTTTGGACCCCATTGACTCTTATTGTATTGACAAAAAAGTCTTCTGTGTTCATACAGGTTTAAAATGACATGAGGGTGAGTAAATGATGACAGAATTTTCTTTTTGGGTGAACTATCCCTTTAAGGAATGCTCACACACAAGATCCATCATCATGTCGAAATGGTTTCCATGCACTTAAATCTGCAGGTTGAGTGTTTTGGAAAGAAGCAAACTTGAACTAGCAATAATACTAGAATTATATTAAGCCAAAATCATGTTAATTGTGTTTGTGTGAATGTATTTTACTTCAACAGTTTTAAGTATTCAAAGTATTTCTACTTGGTTATCAAGTAATAATTAAATATCAGTATCTATTTGATATTTAGTTCTTTTCCATTTTTTTCCATATATGCGTTTGCTATTTGAGTTCTTGTGCATATTGCCTACAGTCATCCAGACTGTACAATGTCTTGAATTGCACTGTGTGGACTGCTTAAAAACTCAGTGGGTAATTGATTGCCCACTCCAAATGCATTACTGTACTGAAGCTGCTAGTTTTTTAGTCTAAACACAAATCACCTTAATATGCCAATGCTCAATGAGAGAATAATAAAATTGTTGATATGAAAACACATTCAGGATATTATTTTACCTAAAGCAAAAATTAAAGTATTAGACATCAGCAACTGGTACTTTTAGTTTATTAGTTAACTGCAGTTGGACAACAGCAGAAGTACAAGCATAAAAGTTTGACTATAACAGTGATTAGAGCAACATGTTGTTTTGATTACTTTTTCTGAAAATAAAAAAGCATTACCGTAACAGACCTTATGCTTAAAACCTATTACACCAAATTGATTTAAATAGAAAATATGCACATGTATATAAAATGTCCTCACACATGAACATATGGAGTAACATGAGCCGGGGAAAATGTAGAGCGTAAAAGGCCTGATATTGTGTTGCTTTCTAATGCTGAGTGTCTTGTTTCAGACACTCGATAAGCATCTGAATTAAACAAGTCTAAACCTTTTCGGTTTTGTTAGTTCTCTGTGCTTGTGCAAGAAAGAAAAGCATCTCGGTACATTGCTCAAAAGGTCACTGCTGTTAGTCAGGTGCTTGTAGTCAAAATGGCATCGCTATGTACATTATCTGCAGGTATATAACTATAGACATGCGAATACAAGCTACTGTACAGTGGAGCACCAGCACATAAATATCTGCAATTTTAAATCTTTTTTTGCTCCTATACACCACATACACAAGAATGTCTGAAATACAGTATATAACAAAAATAAGAATGTTAAAACTACATCTCTCATTTGGTTCATTATTAAACTTGCAAAGACAGGAAGCACAACACAGGGTGGCATGAAAAGTCATGTACATGTTGGGATTAAAATGAACACTGTTGTTTTAAGCAAGACTGCCATATCACAATCCCGCAGCGTTTTTTGTCCGTGAGTGGAAGTCTGGCACTGGTAACTACATATTCCATGTTTCCATACATTGGATTCTTATTTATAACTAGTTCAAATTAAAATGGTTTTCTACATAAGCCTGTTTCCACCACTGAGGGGAAAAAAAGTAATTGTGACACTTTTGTTTTTAGAATTGCGAGGTATAAACTCAGAATTCTGACTTTTTCCCTCACATTTCTGCGTTATATCTTGCAATTCCATCCTTTTGCTGAATTCTGAGTTTACATCTAACAATTCTGTAATTCAGGTTCACCCCCTCCCCCCTCACAGTTCTGATTTTTTAAAAAAAAGTCAGAATTGCAGAATACAAACTCTTTTTCACATAATTCTAAATTTACACCATTGCAGTTTTTTTTTTAAATCTCAGAATTCTTATCTACCTATTTCCTTCTCCTCATGAGTAAACTAATATAAAAAAAAACTTTTTATTCCTTGTCATAAAAAAAAAAAATCATAAATCTGACTTTTCTGGCAATTGTGCATTAAAGCAGCACTATGTAACTTTTGGCGCTCTAGCGGTTAATAAACAGAACTGCACACATCCCGCGGAAGAACATTCCAACCGGAGCTACTTCTCTAAGTTTATGTCTATGGCGATTCACGCAGGTATGTGTTACTCCGCATCGGTGACGACCCGACCAGGCTACAATAGTCCAAATATAAGTACTTATTATAAGTGTACCGTAGTGATTCGGATTAAGACAAAAACTCGGTTTTGAAGATGAATTCATTATGTACTCCCTCATTATATACATTTTGCAAATTTTGAATTCAGAAAAAGTTACATAGTGCTGCTTTTCTAACAATTCTGACTTTTTCCCCACATAATTTCTCATGATTGTGAGATATAAGATCAGAATTGCTAGAAAAAAAAATCTGAATTGTGAGAAATATTTTTCATCTTGTGGTGGAAACGGGTTTTCATAATTTTCTGATTAAAAACTAGTTGAATAAATTCCTTTGTGTGTATATTTGTGCCTTTTGTTGTTGGGGCAGTGTTCAGATTCAAAACTCTGTAAATTCAGTATTTTCATAATTAAGCATCCTTCTGTTATTGAATTTCCTTGTTTGCCAAAATAATAATAATAATAATAAAAAAAAAAAAAAAAAAACACTTTACACACTGTAGGCATTTACAAATCCGTTGCCACCGTGTTAAAATCTTTATATCAGCTATAAATTGTTACATTATTAACAATGTCTTTTTTTGTGGTTTCTACCCATTGGGTAGGATATGTGCATACAGACTAACTTTATTTACAGCACCTTACAAATAAATGATAAAAAAAAAACATTACACAGAAGAAGAAAGCACCATTGGAAGTGAGGCACAGCTAAGGTGGGAACTTTTAGAGTGCAAGTGGGTTCCTACGTCGCTCAAAAAACAACAACACGATCGATAGGCACAGATTCAGCTCGAGTAACATGCAAACTCCTTAAACAGTAGAAAACGTCTGAAAGCTCTTCCTTTGAGACAGAAACAAATTGTGGTAACATTTACCAGGATGGTGCAAGGATGGACAGACAGGCAAAACAAAAAGTGCAGAAGAAGAGAAGCAGCATAGCAGCAGCAGCAGCAGCAGCAATGGCGGGAGCAGCAAACTGTCTAATGAAAGCGTTGAAAACGGCCAGTGAAAAGAACAGACGGACAGGTAACAGAGAAAGAGCTCTTAAATCCAATACAGTTCTGAATGCAGCGACATTGTGCTCTCACTCTCTTTGTAGTCTTGGTTAATCTTCGCAGATGGTCTGAGAGAAACATCTCATCTCAGGCTCTGCAATATATTTCTGAAGTTGTGAGTTTTTAAAGTCTGTGCTTGAAAGACAAGAGCATCTAGACACCATTCAAGCAACTCTACTATTCTATATCTAGCTGAGCTGCTGGAATTCTAGAATCCAATACTAGCCATTTTGATGGGAATCTAGAGTTATAAAAGTGATGGGATTCTAGAATTATAATTGTAAAATTCTAGGGTTATTACATTCTAAATCAGCTAGAATCTAAATGTGATAGGATTCTAGAATTCTAAAATATAGCCTACACCATGGCAAAAATGATAGCAATAATTTATATATATATAATATATATATATATATATTAATCTATATACACAACACACACCACACAGTTAAGTTAACACTATTTTAATTGTTATTGTTTAATAATTTATAATATCCGGGCTTTTCTTTGTGAAACAAACAAAGAAAATAATTTTAATTAACAGCCAAATTGTTTTTCCCACATCAAATACATTTCTAAAGCAAATATGGACGGTGTGTGGAAGAAAAGGTATTTTTTTTTTTTTTTTCAGGGAAAGTCAACAAAACATTTCCAGGTCGCCAATCTGACTTGAAAGCATGGTGGGGAAAAAAATTTTGTTTTGCTATTTTTTCGTGAAAGTTGGAACCAGGGTTAATGGAGGAAATTATGTTTCATTAGTAAAGTGCGTGCCTCAAAGAATTCAATTCGTCATTAATTTGTTTGAGTTCATGTTTCACGGAACCAGAATGTTCAGCTATTAAACAAAAAGAGTTTGTGATTAATGTATTTGCCAAAAAATAAAAATAAATAAATGAATAGAATAAATCTGTGTGAATATCCTCCAAGTGTGGTTATTCCATCATTTTTGCCAGAGGTTGAAACTGCTAGGATTTAAAAAGTCCAGTTGTTGTGGTTCTACTATTCTAAATATAGAAAAGGAGAGTGTTTGTTTAGTTAGGTATGGAGCACATAGGTCTAGATGGCATAATTTCTGTCCATAAAAAAAAAAAATAATCCCACCCATAGCACTGATGAGAGGGGAAGAAGAGAGGGAGAGAGGGGAGGGAAAAAAAAAAAACAAAAAAAAAAAAAAATTAAAGTCAACTAACACAGACATGAAATGAAAGCATTCAAACACATTTTGATTGGCCGACTCTAACATTCCGAGTACAAATAGAGTAGCTTATAAAGGTGAGTGTTGCTTTTGAAAACTTTTTTTGACCATAATCCCCAGTGAACAAATCTAAACTTAAAGTATAAAAAAAAATAATAAATCACCATGGCCCTTTCACATGTCCATCTGTCATTGGCAGATTCAGTGGTGACTAAAAACAGAGGTTCAGTCTTCAGTCTCCTTATTAAAGGGATGTGTGTGCACTAACTGGTAAGCATCTTTGGGCTTTCTTCTAGATTCTCTCTACCTCTGGACCAGATTCAAGAGCAACATCCTATATCTGGGCCTAAACGATTGTGATCAACTACACCCAAGCTTAAACTGAATGCAGAGAGCCGCTCTGAAGTGTACGGATCTTAGATTTCCTGACTATGTCTACGTGGCAAATAAGAGGAACACATATGGACAGAAAGAGAGTTCAGTGTTCAGGACTGGTTCGTGCTGGGCAGGAGCTGGTGTCAGGGTCAGATTCGCTCTGGCCGGTGTCAGAGTGAAAGCAAAGGCAACAGGACAGAGGATTGCTGGGTAAAAATAGGTATTTTCAAAAATGCCCATCACATTAGCCCTTGACTTCACCACATTTTAAACCTGATTAATTCTTGTTGGGGACTACATTATACAACAAGCAAAACAGGGTTTTTTAAATCCTTTGAACACACTGGCATTTTGATTAGAAGATTATGCCAATGAATGTCTATGTTCTGCTATCAGCTGTAAGGTGGAGGTGGAAAAAAAAATA
This sequence comes from Sinocyclocheilus anophthalmus, assembly GCA_018155175.1. Lineage (NCBI taxonomy): Eukaryota > Metazoa > Chordata > Actinopteri > Cypriniformes > Cyprinidae > Sinocyclocheilus > Sinocyclocheilus anophthalmus. The sequence continues at coordinate 86,593 of JADLZN010010234.1, read as the reverse complement.
CGAACAATTGGTGACTGATTGGGGTTGTCCAAAAAAAAAAAAATATAAAAAAAATACCAGAACTGGTTATTAATAGGATCATTTCGGTTTACTCGGTTTTGACCTCAAAAAACCAAAAAAAAGTTGCAAAAAAAGCATGAAATGAAAGCTTTAAAATCATGTTTTTTTTGGACCACTGGAAAAAAAACTAAAAAAAATCCATTTTTTTACAACCATACTAAAATTATATATATATAATATATATATATTATCTATATATATATATGTCTATATAATTAGATTAAGATAATTATAATTTGTTTCTTACTAATTATTTAAGGAAAATAACATATTATGTCTCCCTTTATATACAATTTTTAAAATCAAAATATATTAATATTACAAAATAAAATTAAAAAGATGAAGTGATCAGAATAAGGGAACTCCTTCGGAAAAAAAGCAATATCTCAAACCTGTTCAGTTCTCTTAGTGAAGTGAATTTTTTAGGCAAAATGTCAACCGTGCCACCAGCCAACTGACCACAGATCAGCTGGAGTTTGTGGTGAAAGTGGCTGAAAGGGTCAAGTTGGTGAGGATAGATGAGAGGAGTAGAGAAGACTCACCCCTGCTGTATTCTGTGCCTCTTTTAGATCAAGGTTATTTTAGGCTGGATCAGAGATTTTTCTTGTGCTGAAGACAGACAAGATCACTTGCCTCTGGTAGAAAGCTCACACTGAAGCATATGATCGGAACTACACGAAAACGATAGTACATACAGTAAACACGTACATCACCCACCCCCCCCCTCCCCACTGCCCCATTCCCAAATTTCTCTGATTAACCTCAACAATAGTGCAAAGTTCAGAAAAGGGTTTTGATTTAAATGTATAACAAGTCTTTAAGACAGTCAACGCCCCAATGACACCTTCCTCATAAACCTTGGCACTAGGATTTGGATTTTCAACATTTTACACATTTGTTTGTTCACTGCACAGTCTCGGTCTTTGCATTAAAAAAAAAAAAAAAAAAAAAAAAAACAAAAATTTCATCCCCCACGCTAGTATATCCGTGTGGAGGGGGGGGGGGGGCGGGGGGGCAATCAAGAGAAACACAACAATGAAACCAACAAGAACAACAACAACAAAAAGCCTGTCTTGTGCGCGAATAAATTTCTCTAAATTGGTCGGCTATACAGAAGTAATACAGAGCAATAAAGGTGGGAGACTCCGGGCAGTGCATAAACCCCAATTTTAGCACAGCTGGTCTGAGAAAACAAATGCAATGTTTTCTTTCGTAAGCTCAGCTCCATATTGTTATTTAAAAACAAACAAACAATGGTTTCAGTTCGTCGCGGGGGGGAGGTGGGGAGAGAAAAACATTAATCGCTGTTGTGCACAGGAGTGTCAAGAGGGAGAGCCCATTCCCTTTATGGGTGGAGAGTGATCGCAATTGCCCAAACGTGTGCTAGCCCCACCCCCTCACACTAGCTCCTCCCTTTGTTGGCCTTTGCTCAGAGCTATTGTGCTCTCTGGGCTGTTTAAATCTGTCCGGCCCATGGGCGGAGTCTGCACAGTGACGGGGATGGGCGGGTTATTGCTGTGCTGGTGGAGGTAAAGTACGAAGCCCGACTGCTGCCCAATTACTTGACTGTACGCAGGCGGAGGGCCCTCCATGCGTCCATGGGTACTGGAGCTGGCTGCGCTGATCCCAGAGTTGCTACTGGGTGGCCGCGGCCCACCTCCACCCCCTGAACTGTGCATGTCAATGAGGTCGCTGTCGAAGATGGTCCGGTTAGGCGGGGCGACGCCCTACCGGATCTCGGTTGAGCTCGAGCTGCTGTTCGGGGTCTCTTAGCTGCAGTGTGCAGGGACCCTGGTACGGTGGTGGCTCCCTCCGTCCGAAGCAGAGGATGGTGGGCGGCGCCCCCCCCAGACAGCACCAGGAGCAGATCGATCTCATGCTGCAGGTACGGGTATGTAGGTTGGAAACGTCTGAAGCGGTTGTGCTGCATGAAAGTGGGTGCGGTGAAGCGGTCCCTTGGCTGAGGAGCATACACCACCTGCAGAGGAGAAGAGAGTGAATGCAAGAAATAAAATGAGAACATGTCATCTTACCTTTAAAGGATCCAATAAAGAGCCATGAAATGCTAGTATGCAAAACTCAATGCCACAATGGTGGTAGTTCCTTGCAGGGTTGTCCCTTGTAGGGTTTGAACCCACAACCTTACATTTGCCAGCCTAGACCTTTGATAACTTGGGTATAATTTAATACATTCAGTATTACTGGTGAATATAAAACGTTATGGCAGTTTTCTGTTTTTCATAGCTGCCCATTCCAAGGAACACGATTTGTGTTTAATGATTTGTTTGCAACATCCCTCAATTTACTGTGTGGCATTTAACATGTTTAAAGTGCCCCTATTACACCATATTCGAATATGTTTCCAGTTTATTTGGACCAGCTGGCTCCACTGAATCCCAACCTGTAAGTATAAATAATAGATGTTTATATTTTCTATCGAGCGTTCAAAATATAGAACTATGGCAATGGGTGTATTGTTCCCGACACGTACTGTACGCGGTAGACCAATCACAACAGACCGGGCCATCTGACCAATCAGAGCAGAGCAGGCTCACGGAAAGGAGGGGTTTAGAGAGACTGAATCTTAGAACTACTTTGAATGAATCATTTCAGAATTGTTGGAAAATGAGGTGATATTAAATGCATATTTTGAGAAAATGGAAGTGTTTTTTGACCTTGCATGCATGTAAACCTATATTGTAGGAGACTCCCAAAACAAATTTGGGAACTTTAAAAATGGCATAATGGGGGCACTTTAATGAAAGAATGAATCAATAATTAAATACTACTCTACTTATTCGTGTATAAAATAAAGATAATATAAAATAAAATGATATAAATCACACACACACAAAAAAAAATTCTCACATTTCAGACTAGATATCTTATATATATATATAGACATTTTTACGAGTATTATTTTTAATATACAGATATTATTTTTCTGAAAGATTCGATGAGATATTTAAAAAATATATATTAATAATCTCCGAAAAAATATGACCAATGATTAAAAAATATATATAAATTGTTAGAATATATCAACATTGATTAGAATCAGATAATATACACACTTTTAAGCATATATATACTATATATATATACAGTGGGTACGGAAAGTATTCAGACCCCCGTAATTTTTCACTCTTTGTTATATTGCAGCATTGCTAAAATCATTGAAGTTATTTTTTTTTCTCATTAATGTACACAAAGCACCCCATATTAACAGAAAAACACAAAATTGTTGACATTTTTTCAGATTTATTAAAAAAAAAAAAATGAAATATCACATGGTCCTAAATATTCAGACCCTTTGCTGTGACACTCATATATTAACTAAGGTGTTTTTTTTGGGCTGTTAACCAACAATTCTTCTGATATTCCTTGAGATGGTTCTACACCTTCATTGAGTCCAGCTGTGTTTGATTATACATATTGGACTTGATTAGGAAAGCCACACAACTGTCTATATAAGACCTTACAGCTCACAGTGCATTGTCAGAGCAAATGAGAATCATGAGGTCAAAGGAACTGACTGAAGAGCTCAGAGACAGAATTGTGGCAAAGGCACAGATCTGGCCAAGGTTACAAAAAAAAAAAATTCTGCTGCACTTAAGGTTCCCAAGAGCACAATGGCCTCCATTCCTTAAATGGAAGACGTTTGGGACGACCAGAAACCTTCCTAGAGCTGGTCGTCCGGCCAAAGTGAGCTATCGGGGAGAAGAGCCTTGGTGAGAGAGGTAAGAAGAACCCAAAGATCACTGTGGCTAAGCTCCAGAGATGCAGTCGGGAGATGGGAGAAAGTTGTAGAAAGTCAACCATCACTGCAGCCTCCACCAGTCGGGGCTTTATGGCAAAGTGGCCCAACGGAAGCCTCTCCTCAGAGCAAGACACATGAAAAAACACCTGAAGGACTCCAAGATGGTGAGAAATTAGACTCTCTGGTCTGATGAGACCAAGATAAAACATTTTGGCCTTAATTCTAAGCGGTATAATGTGGAGAAAACCAGGCACTGCTCATAACAAACCTGTCCAATACAGTCCCAACAGTGAAACATGGTGGTGGCAGCATCATGCTGTGGGGGTGTTTTCAGCTGCAGGGACAGGACGAATGGTTGCAATCGAGGGAAAGATGAATGCGGACAAGCACAGGGATATCCTGGACGAAAAACTTCTCCAGAGTGCTCAGGACCTCAAACTGGGCCGAAGGTTTACCTTCCAACAAAACAATGACCCTAAGCACACAGCTAAAATAACGAAGGATGGCTTCACAACAACTCTGTGACTGTTATTGAATGGCCCAGCCAGAGCCCTGACTTAAACCCAATTGAGGATCTCTGGAGAGACCTAAAAATGGCTACCCACCAACGTTTACCATCCAACCTGAAAGAACTGGAGAGGATCTGCAAGGAGGAATGACAGAGGATCCCAAATCCAGGTGTGAAAAACTTGTTGCATCTTTCCCAAAGACTCATGGCTGTATTAGATCAAAAGGGTGCTTCTACTAAATACTGAGCAAAGGGTCTGAATACTTAGGACCATGTGATATTTCAGTTTTTATTTTAATAAATCTGCAAAACATTGTCAACAATTCTGTGTTTTCTGTCAATATGGGGTGATGTGTGTAAATTAATGAGGAAAAAAAAATAACTTAAATGTTTTTAGCAAATGGCTGCAATATAACAAAGAAGTTTAAGATTGTGGAAAATGTTAAGGGGTCTGAATACTGCCGTACCCACTGTATATATAATATATATATATATATATTATATGTAGGTAGATATATTATATATATATATATACACACACACACACTTATAATTATGATTACAATTTTATATAGACATTTTTAAAAAGCAAACAAAATTGATACATTTTTAAGCTATATCACCCAGCCTTACACCACATATAAGACATTGTATGACAGAGAAAGAGTCTAGATGCCCAGAGAGAACTACATCCACATAAAACTGGTTTTTCAGCAGACAAAAGTGTGTTCGTTCAACAAAACTGTATTCTACTCATGACACATCCACACAGCTAAATAGTGACTCTTCCATTTCCATATAAACTCACCAGAGCTCCAAACTTAAATGGTCCCCAGTCCAGACATTAGTATGCTAATGTGCAGCTGATAAAATATCCTTCATGTGAGTGAAATCTACATATCAGTTGGCCAATGAGATCAGTCTCATTACTGCAGGGGCCACGTATACATTAGAGCGTTTCGGGCTGATGGGAGGCAATTTACACCGATAGGCCCTGAGTGTCTGGCCTCTCAGACGACCGTCTAGACACTGCCAGAGGAGGGTGAGAGATTAATGAACTGCTGAGAGGCTGCATCCCGGTGAGAGAGACAACCCCCCACACCACCACCACACACAAACAATGAATATATATGCATGTATTCTCTCCACACACTTATATTTTATCATATTTTATACTAGTGCTTTCACTCACAGACGCAGTCTCAGAGACTATCCTCCCTCACATACGCCTAGACTGAGAGAGGCACAGGCACACACAGGCACAAAGACGATACACACTTGAGGAGACTTCACTGCTTGTTACAGGCAGACATGCCATTTATACAAGGAGAACAACAACACTTGAAACAAGGTCCTTAGAGTATAGGACTGAAAACACACACAAACATTCAGCTTACCTCAGATGCTCCTTGTCTCAGCCCATTATCTGATGGCCACAGAGAACCTTCCTACAAACAAGGAGAAAATAATACATAGATATAATATTCAGAATTTTAAGATAGCATAGTCTACCATAAATATCACATAATATCGATTCTGAAACATTTTACGTAATAACTATGCAATATTTTTTGTTAACAACTAATCACTGATTAAAGAGGAACATCTAAAATCAGTGTCTAAATATAGTTCACCCACTGTCATAAATGAACATTTTATGACAAGATTAGAAATGTTCCAAAATCATTAACCCAAACAGCATTATTAAACAAAAGTAAATAAATAAATCAAAGAAAATAATAGTAATAGTAAAAATAGAAAAATAAAAAAAAATAAAAAAAAATCAATAAATATCCCATTTGTTAAACCTTAATTATATCCATATTTAAAATGGCATGGACATTTTAAAAATGCAAAAAGTACATAAAATAACAAAATAAATAAAAGGAAAAAAAGAATCATGATGAATGAAGAATGCTCTGTGTCTACATATATCCATATGTAAATTGCATAAATGACATTTAAAACAATTTAAACAAACAAATCTAAAATAAAAACTATAAATATAAATGAAATAAAACGTTAAATAAATAAACCAATTTGTTAAATCCTAATTATATCCATATTTAAAATAGCATAGACATAAAAAAAAATTCAAAAAAAGTAGAGTAACAAAAAATAAATACAAGAAAAGAATCAGACAGAGCCCATTTGTTAAACTCTAATAATGCTCTGTGGCTACATATATCCATTCTAATTAAAAAACCTAAACAAAACCAGTAAGAAACATTCTCCCAGACATCGCTGGCTTCCCTCCCCCTCGCGTTCCCTCATGAATGAAAATGAAAAGTCTCAGTCATTTAGCAGTCTCTCCCGGGTGCTGCAGTGGGCTGCGTGTGTCAGAGTTTGACTGGCGTCTAGACAGAACTGCTGAATGTAATCAACATGCCCTGGTCTCATAGGGACATCTCCATTGTGTCTCTTCCAAAGCACACTGCCTTTCTAAAGGAGTAATATATATTGTGTTTTAAATTTATTGCATGTAGTGCATCCAGTAAGATGTAATATGTCCTAATGCAGCATTCAGTTTTCCATGAAAATTCTCTGTGCTGTCACCCATAGCATGAACAACTAAAACCTCTTGCACTCCACAGCATGTTCACTAACATTTAGGGCACGACAATGATTTGTATTTTTGAAGTAAGATAAATGATGTACGATTAATTTCCTGCTGTCTGCCTGGTTAAAAACTGTGCAAACTTTCTGAAATTCATCCCTGGGGTGAGATGAGACACCCACACATGCAGTCCTCCGTCTCATCAGCTCAGTGCACTGCTGCAAGTTATTTTGGATTAGACAAAAAGAAGACCTTTCCAGAAGTAAACACACACACACACACACCCCACTCAAGAGACTTTTAGGCCCTGCTGTTTTCTTCTTTTCCAAGATAAAAGCACACCCGCATAAGATATATCAAAGAAGGCTTAGAGATGACACAGCAGGTGAAAAATTCATCTATTCAGTATTAGAAATTGATGTTTCACGGCTCAGCCTGAAAAACATATCAAGGAACTCTGATGTTTATGATTTAGACATAAGATCATTTTAGGTGCTGACCACATATATATATAAAAAACATACTTATAAATACTTAAATACTTTATAATTGATCATAATTTAAAAGGAACATTTAAAACATCTAAATAAATACAGTTCACATACTGTTATAAATGAACAATAATCAGAAGTACTAGCATTTCTAAAAATATTATGTTATTTATAAAAAATAAAATAACCTATTTGTTAAGCCCTTATTAAGATGATTTTAGGTGCTGATTCACTTGTTTAGATGATCCTCGTGGGCTTTGCTGCTCCTTGACTCTGGAAAACTGTTGAAAATTCTAATATCTCTGTTTTACTCATGACATTTTGATTATACATTTTTCATTCTGCTGCTGATTTACAGAAATATTCTGATCATTTTGGTTTCCCGTTTTCTTGCTACACTGCATTTGCTGTATGTTGTTTACATTTGTTCCCATGCCATATCCATTTATTTTCTTCTGATTTGTCTGCTTCTTGTAATTAATTGCTCATCATACTGTTTTCTATTTGCTCATCATGCTCTGTATAGTGACATTTGGTTCTAGAAAGCTTCTATATAAATAAAACATGATTATTTTTTTCATGGAGACAGCACAGAGACAGGAAATTGCTGGCAACTTGTGCGTTTCATATGAAACTTCATATGAACTTCTAGGCCTCGCCTGTAACATACATTTTTGGTTTATTCCTGTCCAGGGCTTACAGAAGGTTGTCAAAGTGTTTAAGCAACGGTGCTGCTGTGGTTAGTGCAGAGAGAGTGTGACAGGGTCTTACCGGCTGCAGAGAGAGATCCTGACTCTGTGCCTGACTAGCGCGGCTCAGGAACGACCATGTGGTGAGTTTGTAGTGGTTGAGCAGGCACACGACCACCACAACCATCACAGTCATCACGACGATTATGATCACGATCTGCACAAACTCCAGTTCAGCTGCAAAACATAAAGACATAAAGAGTTTAGAAAAAAAAAAAAAAAACAAAAAAAAAAAAAAAAGGATCCTGTTTACAATCAAGACATCTTCAAAAATTAAATCGCGTTTTGACCAAAAGATGGCAGCAGAGTCAAATCAACATCCATGAAGACTACAGCTCCCCAAATTGGTGATATCATCTTGCAAAAAAAGGTGAGAGCCATTTTGGTTTGACATGGACAACAGAAAGGAAATAGTTGGAAACCTGAGGGTCAATAATGACTTATTTTTCTGTCTGTTTCTCAATTAAATCTATCATGAAGCTTCAGAAGACTTGTAATACAAGTGTACAAGTCATTTGTAATATGACTGGTCGCTTTAGTAGTGCTTTTGTGATCTTGAAAGATCTATGAATTGCCATATAGAAAAAAAAGATGATTAAAGAGTAAATTCACCCAAAAATCCTGCTGTCATAATTTACTCTCCTCGTGCTGTTCCAAACCTGTACGAGTTTCTTTTTCCAAAAACACTGGACCCCACTGATTGTGATTGTATGGATAAAATAAATAAATAAATAAATAAAATAAGTCATTCAGGATTGGAATGACATGAGGGTGAATAAATAATGACCAATTTATTTTGGATGTACTATCCCTTTAAAGATTGCATTTAAAGGGGTAGTTCACCCAAAAGATGAAAATTGTGTCATCATTTACTCAGCCTAATGTCGTTCCAAACCCGTAAAAGCTTCGTTTCGGCTTCGGAACACAATTTAAGATATTTTGGATGAAAACCATGAGCTGTGAAGTCCCATTGACTGCCAAGTAATAAACACTGTCCCGGCCCAGAAAGGTAGTAAGGACATCGTCAGAATAGTCCATCTGCCATCAGTGGTTCAACCGTAATGTTATAAAGCGACGAGAATACTTTGTACGCGAAGAAAACAAAAATAACGACTTTATTCAACAATTCGTCTCCTCTGTGTCTCCACATCACCATAGCTCCATTTTGGAGAATATCCACTGAATGCAAGCTATTCTGTGTCAGCCGCGACACAAGGATACGTTTTCTACGTGTATTTACGCTTTGATTTGAATGAAAACAGAAGAAACAGAAGAGTGTACGCTCCTTGCGTTCAGTTGATACTCTCCAAAATAATGAAGGTAAACAGCTTGATCGATGTTTCTTAAAACATGTTCTGTTTGAACACGAGGAACACCCTGCTGGACTCACACTTGCTCTCAGTCAAGAGCAAAACTGTTTCTCAGATGGAAATGCTTCTGGAGTCCACAGGCTTTTCAGACAACAAAAATGAGCCCTTCACCAACTGTGCTGAGGGACCGTTCTGGAACCTCGTACAGTCGAGTAAACCGAACAGAGAGGCTGAAAGTGAGAGTGTCACGAAGAGAGAATGAAAGAGTGAGTTGTTGCCTGCAGTGAAGTACTGCGGGATACTGGCACTCACACATCAAAAGAAACAAACACTTCTCTCCTAATTTAGGGCATAAGAGGAGGAAGCAAAAGTGGGAGACAGAGCAGAGGGGAGGGTGATGAGGAGAAGAAAAACAAGGGGGAAAAAAAGAGAGGAGGACACAGACAGGCAAAACAGACAAAGGAAGTGACAATCAGACAGGAGGGCAGATAAGACCGAGAGAATGAGACTCAGATCAGAATACCGGTAAGAACAAATAAGACTACAAACACAAACCTATCAGACTGGAACTGAATCAATACAAAACGAAATCACAGCAGGCTTCAAACCAGTCCATGAATACAGAGCTGCTAATCTGACTTTAGATCAAAAATACAGGAAATAAAAGCCAGTCTTTTTAATGTACAGTGGGGATTTGAGAGTCCACATTGAAAATCTATTTTAACCTAGAAAAATGTACATTTCTAGGATGTTGATAACTGTAAAACAAAGAAAAGTCATGATGTATTTTTAAAATTCTGTAGTTCTAAGTCACTAAACAAATAAGCGTATTTGTGACACTGACCATGTGAACTTGCTTGTATAAAAGGTCAGATTTTGCTTGCTAGTACTGATTCAAACCATAAAAATCATACAAAAATTTCAATTACATTTTTCATCATGCGGATGAAATGATTTATAATGAAAAAATTATTTGAATGAAAAAAAAAAAACTATTAAATTAGAAAAATGGACTCCACAATGCTCAGATAAATTTCACAGACTTTGGGTAACTTTCAGGGTAACTCTTACAAACAACCCCCAGAACACCTTAGCAACAGATAATGTAGCAATGTACAAACCATGCATAAGACCTTAGAAACTGCTTATCAACACCCTGGCAACCAAGAGTTCAGCATGAGCAAGCACCACGCAGATTTTCTGACAAAATGTAATATAAATAAAATTAAGATTATTAAATAAGAGATAATTTAAATGACAACACACACGATGGACCTCTTTTGAAAGCCTTGGTGATAATTGCCATGAGGTAGGGGGGGGGGGGGGGAGCTGAAGCTGAGAGCTTTTGGAACATGATAATTGGTTTCTAGCTGGTCTAAGTTGTCAGTAGACACTTTTGGACCAGCAACATGCCAGCTTCTGGTGATTAAGCTGGTTTTTTGGAACACAGTAGCTTGTTGACTAACTAATGACCCACTTAGATCAGCTAATGACCCACTTAGATCAGCTAGAGACCAGCCATCATGTAGGTTTCGTTGGTAGAGCACATGACTTTCTGTAACATCCACATCCAGACACTTCAGTTTGACAAAAACAAAACAAAAAAACCTACAGAGACAAAATTCGTTTGAAAACGAATCCCATCTCAACAGTGCTTTAGTGACAGTGTTCTTTGATTGTTACTATGTCCTGTCCAATTCTCCCACTGACACACTCTGTCCAATGTAACAGTGACCTCTTATGCCAATCACAGAGAGACAGAAAGAGAGCGTGAACAAATGAGAGAGGGTCTAGGTATCACAGACTGCAGATTAGCCATACACAGACAAGTTTCTCTCTGCAGACCACAGAGAGAGGATCAAAATCCATCAGGCCGTTCTGTCACCAGGCAGAGCAGACAAAGCATTAGACCAGATAAGAGAGGAGAGAGTTTGTGTGTGGGTGATGGGGGGGGGGGGGGGGGGTGTGTGTGTGTGTGAGAGGAGGCAGAGGAAGAGAATAGAGATTTGTAGATGGAAAGAAGCAAAGTGTGTCTTGAAGGTGACATATTCAGTGGAGTAGATGGAGGTCACATCCATAGGTGTCATTACTTCCTGTCATAGCCGATTATGTCCCGGCCACTTTATGGAATAGCTTATGACAAGTATATGTCTGATACAGACACAGAGACATCTCCAATGTCAAGCAGAAGTTTCATTAGATTTAGCATCTTATAATCAGTGGTTGTGAATGGTTGTGCTCCAGTGTAGCATTTTTCGATTGCTGGATATCCGTTCAGTGAAATCACAGAACAAAATGCAAATAAATGTGTCACCATTTCTGATATACACACCCACTGACATACAGCAGCTAAGAAAAAAAATGGACTATCGTTTCATTGCTGCTTTTTGACACGACACTAACAAATGTTTAGAATAATAATAGCTTAATATCCAATGTGACATATTGTATTAATACTAACATAATAATTCTAAATAATATAAGAATAAAATATCCTACTGAAAATGATTAATAATTTATTTATTTGTATTTTTTGTATCATATACTAATAAGTTTTGTTAGCATTGCATAATAATAAAAATAACGAAATATTCCTATTTAATATGATTTTTTTGTTAAATACAACCCAGTGCTGGATAAAATAGGGACAAACCCAGCAATTGGGTTGTTTTGACCCAGTGGTTGGGTTTGTCCCTATTTTACCCAGCACTGGGTTGTATTTAACACAGCATTTTTTAGAGTGTACCTATAATTTTTTATTATTACATTCAGAAGTTTAGATCTAAATGGTCACAAATTTATTTTCTTCTGTTTTTTGTAGCCTATCAAACACTGCTCAAGTTGCATGTTGCTAAGTATTTATGCAAACAATGCGTTTCTTTACCTGTGAACACCAGTTTCCTGTTGAACACACCGTGTTGTAATGGTGTTGTTGAGTGCTATTCTTTAGAGACCCACCAAGTTTTATCAGTAAACCCAATATTAAAGCACACAAACTTTTACTGTTAGGCAAAAATGATTGCTCATTCAATAAGAACCAAGGATTGGCCAGGATGGTTAAACAGGCATCCAACAACCTACTACTCAATTAGTAAAGTTGACTAGCAAATTTAACAGTGGAAGGAATTCAATATTCATATACAGTAGTTGACAGATGCAACTTCTTGAAGAGTGTGCATTTATTGGTCAAAGTAGTGAACTGCACAAATGTCATGTAATATCTTGGGATGCACGATATATCGGCCACCATATCGGATGATAAATTCATTTTCACCGCTTTCGTTATCAACCCGATAAGAAAATGTGGCCGATATATTAAAGCCGATAAATAATGCATTATTTCCTTCAGAGACACTTCAGATGCGCGCTGTTCGTTTGCAGCCTTTTGTCCAATTGTACGTTGTAATATTGTGTTTATTTGATGTATATCTGATTTATCTCATATAGAATGCGTTTGGTTAAGTTAAAAGAGCGCTTCAGTTTACCGGTGATCGTCTTTAGCTCAGCGCACGCAGCTAAAACAGCAGTGCACAACATTAATAACTATGATTGGGAATGTTGTGTATATAACATTCTAATGAGAATATTATTATAATAAAACGTTGTGAATTATTTGGGTTTAGTTGCTGTGTTTCAGCGTGTTGATATGGGAAGAGCACATCCACAACAGGATCACACATTCTAACTATAGCACGCAATAACTGCGTCATCTTGTACATATATAAGTTGTAATATTATGTTTATGTTGTATTAATATTATTCTCAGGATGCATTTCCTTGAGTTAAATAAGCTGCCAGCAAAACGCTTCAGGTTACCATGTTCATTCAGCTCTTCAGCACGCTTCAAACGGCTGCTATTTAAAACAGTGTTATTAATTTGTTACTTTTTCAAAATCAATGATACATTATTAATAACTCGTATTATTCATCAACCAATATGAGTTTAGTAATAAAATCATTTATATTGTCCGTGCAGAGGCGATTAAGTTTTATTGATCCTGTGGGAGCATCATTGGGATTCTTACACGTGTAACGATGCCAGTGACTGTTTGCATTATTTATGGCATATTTAATTTATTTGTTAAGACTTTTTTTATGAATTAAATTGTAATGGGAGCGTAAAAGTAAAAAATATTTTAATCGTACACGTTCAAATAGGCTGCTATGTTGAAGTGTTTGGGACATGGGACTTTTAATAGAGACCTTTTTGAATCAGCTCTCAAAAAGTATATAACAATTGGGATATGATATCGGAAAACATACGGTTATCGGCTTTCAAAAATAAAAGAATAATCGGTATAGCGATATCGTCCAAAATTTCATATCGGTGCATCCCTAAGTAAGATCTAACGGACTGCAGCAGGTGTGTGTGGGTCGTGAGTGGGTGTGTGTGAGTGTTGAGAGACAGTATCATGTTCACAGGACCCCCCCCCAAAGACATCCTTGAATCTGTCTGCGGGTGGCCATGCTCTAGCGTACACTCCCAAGGTTTTCAAGGTGTATATATATATATATATATTATATATATAATATATATATATATATATATAATATACTAGCATATACGATATATAATACTACGTATGTTAATATTAGATTATAGTTCCTATTCAAATCATTGTTCTTTGGAGTTTCTCCATTAGAATCTTCAGAGACCGTATCAACGTTTCCACAAAAATGGTTAAGCAGCACACTGTGCAAATAAGCAGCAAATCAGCATATTAGAATGATTTCTGAAGAATCGTGTGACACTGAAAACTAGAGTAATTGCTGCTGAAAATTCAGCTTTGCCATTACAGGAATAAATTACATTATAAAATATATTCAAATAGAAAGCAGTTATTTTAAATGGAAAAATACGGGAATATTGTAAAATATAATTGAACAGTATTTATTAGTATTTACAAATAAATGCAACCTTTGTGTGCATATGCGACTTTCAAAAACGTAAAAAAAAAAAATTATAAAAAAACCTTTTGAATGGTGGTGCATATAACAAATCTGCCAGTTGTGTGGTTATTTAATCATTGAGACCTGTTGGTAACAGAGCCAGAACTGACTACCTGCGGGTTAGACAGCTTATTTTACAACAGGAAATACATCATTACACAACACAAACCAAAACCTAAGGCTAAATCTCCACTGCAGAGGACCTTTGAAGAGATAGATTAAATTGACAAGTAGAGTGATTTTGTTTGTCAGCGTGTCTATCGCAGTCAGGACACTCCTACATAACATCCAAGTGTTTTGACAGGCAATTGAGAGCATCAGCGGCGAGATGGCAATGAGCGTTTTGACTGTTTACGACTTGACAGAGATCCATGCATCTTTCATACAGAGGACTCTTCGCCTGGGATCTGATTTAATGTGGCGTTTCATATACGCCACGCTTTGCTTTATGGATGCATATGCCTTTTGGTGCTCTAGTGGAAAATTTCCAAAAAGGTCTGACAAACCTGTCTGAGGGCGTTTGTGAAGGAGCGATCACACAGGTTGTCTGTGTGCTGAAATGAAAGGCCAGAGGCATGCAGGGAGAGTGAGAGAACAACACAAAACAAGCTGGCAGACTGGCACCCTGCTGGGCACCAGGAGAGTGGGCATCCAGCCCAGCCATGCACAGGAACCATCAAACAAACAGCACAGACAATCTGAACCGGGTACCACAGCCACGTTCGCCAACGCAGCCCTGTCTTCACAGCTATGCCACACGGGTGCTTTCACCGTCAGTAACAAGATTATTTAAAAGGAACGCAGACGTCGAAGGGGGAGGGGTGACTTCTTGGTGAAAAAGCACATATTTCTGCTTTGGAAACATTTTGAGCCTGTTCTTGTGACAATGTTTAATTACAGATTCAGCAATTCTAATCATAGTTTGCATGAGCCAAATATAACCAGCGCTTATTTGGGACTCCACGGTTAAGGGTGGACACGACCAAAAGAGATGACAGCTAAAGGTGTGGTGACCTAAACACGCATGTTGTGGTCTAAACAGCAGCTCACCAAGCCCACAAACTCTAACAACCATGACCAGTATTATAAAAACCTTGCCAGACACGTTTTTTTTTTTGTCTTTATTTCATTTAAAAAGGTGCAAGAAGCATGCCTTAGGGCATACTTAGCTATGAAGGGAGTTTCTGAAAGATCTTTTGGAAGGGAGGGAAAATAGCTTTGCTTTCTAAAACATTCCTCCATGACCCATCGAATGAACTTGCAGAGAGAGCTTCAGTGGTGAGAATCACACTAGTGCATCTGAGAACATTAGAGTTCGGGTGGGACAGAGTTCACTGGTGACATTTCCAAGAAGAGGGTTTAGCGAGAGGAGAAAGCGAAAGGGAGAGACGGAGAGAGGGATGAAGGAAGGAAGGAAGAAAGTTGGTTCTTTATTCCTCAAAGCCGTGTTGTTGTTGTTAGCCACACCCGCCGCCTTATTAAAACGCCGTCCTTCATGGGTGGTCCTGTTTAAGGCTAAGAAGAACAAAGTATGGATTTCTAACGAAGCACAGATCGTTTTGTGGTTTACTCGGGCTGTCGAGGGTGATGAGTCCCTCCCTGAGGCTGGATCCTGCACCAGCTGCACTGCTGCTTTTAAAAGCTTCAGGCAGAACAGGCAGTTGATATACATTAGGTTACAGGTTTGGGTCTTGTTTGGAGCAAGATCTGTTACAAAGACATGTGCGGAAGTACTACGGTGCTGTTCTTGTTGCAAATTGTAGCATGGTTTCCACAAAAATATTAACCAGCACAATTTTACTTGAGCAACAAATCAGAATATCAGAATGATTTCTCAATGATCATGTGACATTGAAGACTGGAGTAATGGCTGCTGAAAACTCAGCTTTGCTATCACAGGAATGAGCTACATTTTTAATAGTGCTGTCAAACGATTAATCGCATCCAAAATAAAAGTTTTTTTTTACAAAGCATATGTGCGTACCGTGTATATTTATGATGTATATATATATATTTTACAAATATTTACATGTACATATATTTAATCATATTAATGTATATATTAAAAATAAATAGTTATATAGAAATTTTTTTTTTCTAAATATATCCAGCATGTGCGTGTATTAATATACTGTACATACACAATATATCTTGTAAACAAAAACGTTATTGTGGATGCAGATTAAGTTTGACAGCAATAATTTTAAAAAACTATTAAAAAGAAAGTTATTTAGGGAGAATATTTCAAAATAGTACAGTTTTTAGGGCTTGTCGCGATTCGTCGATATATTGACACTTCGATTTTAAATCCTCGACTCATTTTGCTCGCGTCGACGTCGAAACCGGCAAAATACCGGGATAGTGGCGCATTCACAGACGAGAACGTATTAATATAAAACACATTATTTAGGACTGTTCCAAGGCGCAGTTATAAAAACAGTTAAAATATTAAGCATAAGGTGAATACACAAATGCTAACGATGTGAATGAAATAATTATATCTTGTGATGCAGTTCTAAAAAGATATGCACTTTAATATTTACATGCATGTAGGTTAAGTACATGCATCACACAGCGGCTCCGTTCACATTAGTTCC
This sequence comes from Sinocyclocheilus anophthalmus, assembly GCA_018155175.1. Classification (NCBI taxonomy): domain Eukaryota; kingdom Metazoa; phylum Chordata; class Actinopteri; order Cypriniformes; family Cyprinidae; genus Sinocyclocheilus; species Sinocyclocheilus anophthalmus. The sequence goes on along the minus strand of JADLZN010010234.1, from coordinate 69,611 downwards.
ACAGGAACTGTTATCATTTACACGCGTGTGGAGCGTCTCAAACTCCATCTCTACATATTGTTGTGAGTTTGGGTTTATTATAACGTTCAATCGGGGAACGCAACGTGCGCCATTTCATCAGATTTGTAAGGTAAATTATTTATAAATCTATGCAAACTCAGGAGAATACATCTGTTTCAAAATAAAAGCTCAAACCCTCTTGAGTTTACACGTTTTTGATGTCCACATATTCTTTTAATTAGAGTGGCTATAGCATTTCTGTCCTAAAGAAATGGCAAAATATTAAAGATTAAGTGGACATTTGAATTAAATGGTGCTTGGTCAATATTAAACAAGTATTAGATCGCACAGCAATGTGTAAAAATAATCATCAGGCCATTGGCGCCCCTGCAGGCCTTTGTTGTACTGCGTAATGTACATTAGCTCTATTGTATATAATATGTATTTAACTAATTTTGTTCAATAAAACCATATCAATTTTTGCTTTTGATACTTTATTTGAACTAATTATTATTGAATCATTCCTATATTATGTATTTTAAAACCATTTAAAGGCTCAGTGTGACTTACATCTATTCGTATACCACAAAAAAAAAAGAATAAATTATAGGGCAATAGAAAACAGTTGTATTCCCAAATTCACAATTTTTTTTCTGTTTTAATTTTTCTATACTCTGTTTTAATGGTTAAATTACATTTTATTAATCAAAAGCATGTCTAATTAATGAGTGTTTCCAGTTGTATCTTTACCACATCGTTTCCATTTTAATGGTCCATTAAATTTTAATAAATCAAAAGCATCTCCAATTAATTGATTTTATTTACAAAAAGAAAAGAAATACTGCACATTTACATTTTTCTCCTAAATAAATTCTGGTAAATAATATTTCTGGTAAATACTCCTTTAAAAAGTGTTTTTTGATTATAATTTTTTTAATTAGTAGACTAGAACATGCGGATGTGTTGTCGTTCTTACACTATAATACTGAACTTTGATTTCAGTGATTTGGACTATGAGATGGACAAGTTACTTTTTTACTTTTGGATTTCATTTAGTTTAATGAAATGTAGTTTAATAAAATATTCTTAAGTAAAATTGAGTTTTTTGTGAGACATTAATCGTTTAGATTAATCGATAAATTAGTCAATAGATTAATTGGAATAGTCGTTAGTGGCAGCCTTACTGTTGTTACTGTATTTGTCATCAAATAAATGCAGCTAGGTTGAGCATTAAAGACTTCCTTCAAAAAACATTTAAATTATTTATAGATTTATTTTTAACGTCAAATAACTGATATCCAGAAATGATTTAAGGCTATATAATTAAAAATAATTATAAATTTTTTGGGGTTATAGCTAATGACTAAAAATCTAAAATCAATAAAACTACAATCAATAGGTGTCAATGACAAATTAATGTTGCAATGTATACGTGGATAATTAGGTATCACAATTGTAATGTTCAGTACGAAATGCAATTAACCATTAATTTTGAAATTAATAGTTGATGAGAAATTTGAATTGTTGAAGTGGGACCTCTGTTTTAGAAAAGCACTATTCAAGAAATAGATAATAGTTCACTGTTATCTAGCGGTATCCATTTAAGTAAGCGCTAAATGATGGCAAAAATAATCTAAAACAATTGTCCACAATTAAAAATCTAATATTGGTTGGAAAATATTCAGTATTGACTACAATACTAATATTTAAAAAAAAAAAAAAAAAAGGGGAAAAAAGGCCCCTTAATATAGGCCAATAAGCCATAGAGGTAGTAGACACAATATTAAAGGTCAGTTTACATAGAAAAATACTGGTCAAACTGATTATCAGCTAAATTTCAAAATTGGAGTTGAACTAAGCTGAAGCTACTCTTGTTAAAAGCAGGACATTGTGCATGGGCATCAGGATCATCCTGGGTAATGCCAAAAGCACTCAGACTGGCATGACGACACTGGCCTTTATCAATAATTCATAGTGGCACCTCGGGGCTGCTTAACCCGGCCCGGCTTTCAGTGTGCTGAGCTCAATGTGGAGCCATGACTGCAAGAGAGGCTGCTGTTCCAATAGACAATCTGTTTGGCTCAATTTCTGACGGCCATTTTGTTTAGGAGCTTTCAATATATCACTTTCCCATCACAGCTGCACCTTTTGGGATGTTTTAAGGTGCAGATATAGGTGAAGTTCTCAAAATGCTGCAGAATTCAAAGGATAATTCAAAACCACACGTTCATGTTTAGCGGAAGCATATGTGAAGAGTCTCTGTGAGAGGCAGGAAAAACGACTGAAAGGCCTTTTCTACCTAGTGTGGGAATTCCCCAGGACAAAATTCATAATTTATGATCCAGACAGAACATGAACTTTTCACTCCAAGAACAGAGAAAGAGTCTGTGTTTATAGAACCGTCACTGGCAGGCCAGCCAGAGCAGCAAACTGCACAAAGCGAACACCAGCTCTAGACAGACAGTAATGCTTCAGACAGACGGATGAACAGAAATGAATAATATTACACAATGCATCTGCCAAATCTTAATTTAATATTAAATTCTAGATCCAAAAATGCTTTTGTTGCCAAGACCTTCCAGTTGAAGGAGTTCTCACTGGTAAACAAGTGTAACTTACTAAAACACCAACATTCTAACACTGTTCAAATGAAGACATAAAATGAGTTCAGAAGTTTGGGGTTGGAAAGATGTGTTGAAATCTCTTATGCCCATCAAGGCGGCATCAAAATACAGTATAAACAGTAATACTGTGAAAAATTATTACACATTAAAACAACTGTTTTGCATTTTAATAAATTTTAAAATGCAATTTCTTCCTGTGATGACAGTCTTCAGTGTCACATGACCCTTCAGAAATTATTCTAATATGCTGATTTGGTGCTCAAGTCTTATTATCATCAATGTTAAAACCAGTTGTGCTGCTTAATAGATTTGTGAATACGGTTATACATTTGTTTCAGGATTCTCTGATGTATGGAAAATGACTGCATTTACTTGAAATGAAAATCTTTTGTAACATTATAAATGCCTTTACTGGCACTTTTGATCAATTTAATGCATCTTTGCTGAATAAAACTAGTAATTAAAAAAAAAAACTTACTGACCCCAAACCTTTGAACAGTAGTGTAGATCAATTTAATATGATTTTACACCAATAACAATGACTTTAATTAATGATATTTTGGAAAAAACTATAGTCAATATGATAAAAATGTGTACATTTTAACAATGTTTAACAAAGTGTAGCCACTAAATAAGGTTCAACACTGCTCTTTACAATGAGTTCAAGATGACAGTTTGTATTCTTAACACTAGTTACTCTTCAACAGTTCATATGAAATGAATGTGGCAAAACCAGAAAATAACACATGTAACTTTTCAATTATCAAGAAATATATGTCAGAAATAAGCTGTCAGTATAAACAAACGTCTCTATCTCTCCATAAATGTTTGCTCGCAACCCCTAGACAGTCGTCTTGTGGGCGCTTTGTTTATAAAGTCCGGAAATGCAGGACACATTTGCTCCAGACTCGAGTTAAAACACTGTCTGCTGGCTTTGCGTACCAGACGCATTCAGAGACAGATTGCGGAGATGGCGGAGAGCCGAGATCAGACATTTACGGAAACATAACGCGCGTGAAGCAGCTGATAAGAGCCGACAGCCAGACAAGACTGCAGGCGGAACTAAATAAAACACAGTCAGAGTTAAACTACATGCTCTAGCTTGAGTCACATTTACAGACGTCAATACGCAAAAGACTTCTGACATAATTATCCATGAAGAGGAAGAAAAAAAAACAAAAGTTAAACACTCACAAATCTCCATTCCCTGGAGTTGGGATCCGCATGTGACGTTAGAGCCATCCGGTGCGGTGAGGTTTCGCATGGAGTACGTGGGAGACTTCAACCGGTGCACGAGCCAGCCGGTGTGCGCACGTCCAACAGCTCGCGCCGAGACTGAAAGCCCTCGGCAACAGCCTTGACATGCTGTTTTTTCACTACATGCTCTCGGGTAACCGCTTCACTTCGCTCTGACTTACTAAACTGAACTCGTCCGCTCTCTATCTCTTTTTCTGACCCCTCCGGTTGAACACAAAAATCAGAGTGTTTGTGAGATCAAGCCGCGGAGCTTCTCTCCACCCCCACACTCTTTTTTTCACTGCAAGAGTCTACTCGCACGCACAGCTGGTCTGTCGGTGACCGGCTGAGGAGGGGGTGGTTGAGCGCAGTGCTCGGGTGTCTAGTGTTACACCTCCCCATTAATGCCAGACACAAGCAGTCAAGGCAAGCATTGTAGGGGGCTGACCTTGGAATGACCCCGCTGTCTGGCGACACAGAGCACATGTGTCCCGAACTACAGCCCCCCTCCGTCTAACTACAGCCCCTACAGTCTGTCTATAAATAACCTGGCAGCTCTATGGGCTTTTATTGTGGGGCAAGGCAATATACCAGAATCCACACTGGGCCAAAGGGGAGGAAGAGGTGCTAAATAGCCTGTAAGCGGAAAACTGTCATAAAGTTAATTTTATTTATATAAAAAAAAATTAATAAGTTAAAATTAAATAAATAATTCATGTAATAGTTTATACTTCAACTGTAAAAGAAGCTCCACCTACTCTCTCATATACTTATATACCATATATATATATAATATTATATCATATATATATACCATACACAGCAATACATAAAAAAAAAAAATCTTCTATCTATCTAAGGTGGTGGTGACCCTGGACCCCAAAACAGTCATAAGGGTCAATTTTTTTTAAATGAAATTGAATAAGCTTTCCATTGGTGTATGGTTTGTTATGATAGGACAATATTTGGCTGAGATACAACTATTTGAAAATCTGGAATCTGAGGGTGCAAAAAAATTCTAAATACTGAGAAAATCGCCTTTAAAGTTGTCCAAATGAAGTTCTTAGCAATGCATACTACTAATCAAAAATTAAGTTTTGATATATTTATGGTAGGAAATTTACAAAATATCTTCATGGAACATGATCTTTACTTGATATCCTAATGATTTTTGGCATAAAAGAAAAATCTATAATTTTGACACATACAATATATTTTTGGCTATTGCTACAAATATACGCTTAAGACTAGTTTTGTGGTCCAGGGTCACATATTATAAACCGATATGTAAAATACTAACAACTAAACTTAAACTAAATAAACCAAACAAATCTAATCTTTAAAATTTAGCATTACATTTTTAATGAGACAACTAAAACACTTCATTATATCAGTAAAATATAAATATCGTACCCAGGCAAATAAACAAAAAGCTTTTCAATTAAAAACATAATTGTGTTTTTTTTTTTAACTGAATAAAAATATTACTATCATTCCTGGCTGGGTCAGGGACACTGAATTGAAATTTTAAGAGCCCTAGTTAGCAATTCAGCCCTCGGGGGAATAAAATGACATTTATCTGAGGTCTAGTCTGGAAGTTGCTTGTACACACGTATGCAGCCAGACACATCCCCCCGTTAAAGCAGACATGGGGGAGAGACAGAGTCGGGGGTTTAAGGGTCAAGTCTGAATTCGAATGGCTGTCTGAGGAGGAAGTCTCTGGGGCAATGAGGTGGATTCTCCCAGCATGCTAATGCTACCGGGGCTGGTTTTGAGGTGAGAGAGACCTGCCACTACGTAAACTACAACACCTTATCTGTTATCCATCATAAAATATAACCCAAATAAAGAACATTCAAATAAAAAAAAAATCATTAAATGAAAAAAACTGATCAATTTTTATTGAGAGAAGTTTTGTTGCTATCTGATGAACAGCACCACCTTGTGTCTCCACTTCACAAATGTCTCAGGGGTCAGAAATATTTTCAGGTATTTTTCAGATGGAGCAGGGACTCTGACTCGCTGTTACATATTGTATGAAGTTTTGTATTTTAAGCCTGGATCATAATAATAATAATAATAATAATGATGATGGGAACAGTATTATTTTAATGTATTTGCATTCTTATGATGTTTACCCTGCAAATCCATTCAAATAATCATTATTGATGTAATAAAGTCAAACACATTTCACTTTTAATTTGGGAATATTACATTTTGTTTAACGCATATATTCAATACTTCCTTACAAATAATACCCCAAATAATACAAATAAATAGTACCCCCTCTTTATTTTACATTTTCGACCACAAAATAAACTAATATCAGTTCAAATCAACAGCAACATTGTACAACACATCAGCTTGAAAAAAAAAACAGTTTAATCTGCTTATGTTAGTAGAGACTTGAAATAGTTATGCTAATAGTACAATGCTCTTTGAACCAGCAACTGGTGACTTGCAAAGATCATAATCCTGCTCTGACAACCTTGAAGAAAACCTGACAGTTTACCTGAGAGTTCATAACAAAAAGCAAACATTGCAAGCTCATACAACGCGTCCAAAAAACAGCTGATGACTAGATCCTCAAAATGCCAGTGCCGTTTTACAGATTACAGCAAGAACTAAATTACACGGTGAGCTTCACTTGATGACAGGTTTCCTTTTTTTTCCACAAATCATCCTGTGTGTATGTGGCAGCTATAAAATTGTGCAACCCGGTCTGTCGACAGAGGGCAAGTCCTGCAAAACAGCGAGATGCAGACATGTGAAAACATTCCAGTTATAACTGCATGAATAAAAATGGCAGCCATCGCAGAGACACTTCCATCTGCAACCTGCGTTCTGTGATATTCGCACAAATCCCTGCAGGACGTGGTGTGTGAGACGGGAAGGAAGGGGAAATTCAAATTGTCTGCTTGTGCGAGAGAGTTTATGACTGGGGATTGCTATCTGCAAAGCCAAGATGGGCCGCCTGCAGATGTGATGCACTGCAGTGTGTGTGTGTGTGTGTGTATATAATCATCAGGTATTGAGTTTTTTTTCACCTCTCTCATGCAGCCTGCTGAGCATCGTAATGGGTCGTCTGCCCAAGAGTGAGGTAATGTCTAGGTTTAATGCCAGCCTCCTGCACTAGCGCACACACACAGGGGCACAACAGGAAGAACAGCAGGCACCGCAACTCCCAAAATGGCTGCTGTTGTGACTCTTAATGATGCTGACAACATAATTAGCATTTTGCTAACGAGCCACATGGCAGTGCTTCCTTCCCCGGACGCTGCCATACGGCCTCATGGACAACACCTGCGTACTCTCGGACCCCCTTTATGACACATCATCTCCTCGGTAATACAGACACAGCGACTGCAAACGGTCATCAAAGAGGAAGATCTCGGCGCCAAATAACCATGTGTTTCGCGAAGTGGGCCACTACCCAGCAGGCTGTCAGTTCTGACTCCCAGTCGTAGCAAAATACTATAAAAACCTCATTAAATAATAACAGCACCCCATATGTGCAGTTGACATCTTTGCGTGTTTACAAACAGGAGGAGCTAACCTGGGGGTTTGATGTGTTGCTGTTGGGGAATTTTAGGAAATACAAAAACCAAGCACATACAAAAAAAAAAGAGCAGTAACAGAACTACAGTATGTGTTACAGTAAGTGAACACTAGAAATGTGATGCGCTTATGTTTGTTTTCACAAGAGAAAGTCAGGCTGCTGATGTAGCTTTAAATATTTAAAGAGATCAATTTTGACATTTACTCACCCTCATGTCTTTCGAACCCCCTGTGACTTTCTTTTTGTGTCTGTAGAACACGAAAAGACATGTTTATAGCAGATTGTCTAAGCTTCTAATTTCTATACAACGAAAGTGAATGGTGATCAAAATCCAGCGACCAAATTTGTCAAGCAAGATTTTCTATGAATAGAATTCAATTTCAGTCTGTAACCGCAGTGTGATTGTATAGCTTTAGAAGTTTTAAAATACAGGGCACAAGTCACATGGAGTATTTTTATGGAGATTTCAATGCGCTTTTTGACCAAAAATGAGCCCCTGGGCTTCAAATAAAAAAAAAATCGAATTCTAAATCTAATAGATATTTCAGTTTTTTTGTTTTTTTAATTATAAAAAAATAAAATAAAAACAATAAAATGGTAAATTTTTAACTTAAAGTAGGGTAGGAAAATAATATCAATCATAGTGAAGTACAAATTTGATCGTTTTTGTTTTTTTTTTTACAATGTATTATTAATAATAAAAAAAATGTAAAATTCATTTAAGGGTTTAAGGAAAATAACAATAATATAAAATATTATTATTTTACAGTACAACTGTAAAATTACAATAATATTTATGGATGTCTTTATTCATTCTCAAACATTAAACAATTAAGCTTTTATTTTGGAGGAAAACCACAGGGAGCCCTTAAAGCTTCTCTTTGTGTTTACAACAGCTAGTTTATAAATCATTTCTCATTACAAGTTTTGGAATATGGTGCACATTGCGTTCCCAAATGCACGTCATAAACGACCCAAACTCAGAGCAGATGTAGAGATGAGTTTGTGTGGAGCAGCATTTACAGCGAGTCGAGCTGCTTTGAGACACAGATCCCAGATCTTCTAAAATGAAACAGATCTGGGCCTAAGAGCAAACCATGAGGTTAAAGAATTTGTTTTATCTTTTCTATAATAAAGTGATTTTTAGCTCTCTCACTGTAAACTGAATCACACACTCAGTCAGTTTGTCCCAATTTAGCAGACAGTGATCCGTGATAAACTTATTTTGCTTCTCTGCAACATATTAAAGCAAATTTTAGTGTTATGTTTGGTTGAACTAACCCTTTAATATGAGTCTCTGGATCACTTTTTAATGGTTGTACCTTTTTAAAACTGTGATCAATTACCCTAATTTTGTTCTAAACCCAAAAGATCTTCAAAACTCAAATTATATTTTTAATATACAGTGGGTACGGAAAGTATTCAGACCCCCTTAAATTTTTCACTCTTTGTTATATTGCAGCCATTTGCTAAAATCATTTAGTTAATTTTTTTTACTCAAAGTACACACAGCACCCAATATTGACAGAAAACACAGAATTGTTGACATTTTTGCAAATGTATTAAAAAAAGAAAAACTGAAATATAACATAGTCCTAAGTATTCAGACCCTTAGCTGTGACACTCATATATTCAACTCAGGTGCAGTCCATTTCTTCTGATCATCCTTGAGCTGGTTTTACACCTTCATTTGAGCAGATGTGTTTGATTATACTGATTGGCCTTGATTAGGAAAGCCCCACACCTGTCTATATAAGACCTTACAGCTCACAGTGCATGTCAGAGCAAATGAGAATCATGAGGTCAAAGGAACTGCCTGAAGAGCTCAGAGACAGAATTGTGGCAAGGCACAGATCTGGCCAAGTTTACAAAAAAAATTCTGCTGCACTTAAGGTTTCTAAGAGCACAGTGGCCTCCATAATCATTAAACGGAAGACGTTTGGGACGACCAGAACCATTCCTAGAGCTGGCCGTCCGGCCAAACTGAGCTATGGGGGAGAAGAGCCTTGGTGAGAGAGGTAAAGAAGAACCCAAAGATCACTGTGGCTGAGCTACAGAGATGCAGTCGGGAGATGGTAGAAAGTTGTAGAAAGTCAACCATCAACGCAGCCCTCCACCAGTCGGGGCTTTAACAACTGGTCCCGGGCCCGACGGAAGCCTCTCCTCAGTGCAAGACACATGAAAGCCCGCATGGAGGTCTGAGATGGTGAGAAATAAGATTCTCTGGTCTGATGAGACCAAGATAGAACTTTTTGGCCTTAATTCTAACCGGTATGTGTGGAGAAAACCAGGCACTGCTTATCACCTGTCTAATACAGTCCCAACAGTGAAGCAGGGTGGTGGCAGCATCATGCTGTGGGGGTGTTGGTTTTTCAGCTTGGGGGGGGGCCCGGGGGGGGGGGGGGGGGGGAAAAACCCACACAGGACGACTGGTGCAATCGAGGGAAAGATGAATGCGGCCCAGCACAGGGATATCCTGGACGAAAACATTCTCCAGAGTGCTCAGGACCTCAGACTGAGCCGACGGTTTACCTTCCAACAAGACAATGACCCTAGCACACAGCTAAAATAACGAAGGAGTGTTTTCACAACAACTCTGTGACTGTTCTTTGTTCTTGAATGGCCCAGCCAGAGCCCTGACTTAAACCCAATTGAGCCTCTCTGGAGAGACCTAAAAATGGCTGACCACCAAAGTTTACCATCCAACCTGACAGAACTAAAGAGGATCTGCAAGGAGGAATGGCAGAAGATCCCCAAATCCAAGTGTGAAAAACTTGTTGCATCTTTCCAAAAAAGACTCATGGCTGTATTAGATCAAAAGGGTGCTTCTACTAAATACTGAGCAACGGGTCTGAATACTTAGGACATGTGATATTTCAGTTTTTCTTTTTAAATAAATCTGCAAAAATGTCAACAATTCTGTGTTTTGCTGTCAAGATGGGGGCTGTGTGTACATGAGGAAAAAAAATTAACTTAAATGAATTTAGCAAATGGCTGCAAAATAACAAATAGTGAAAAATTTAAGGGTGTCTGAATACTTTCCATACCCACTGTAAAACTATATGATATTATATCTTATATTATATATCACACAGCTACATATACATATACATACCCACAAGAATCCACCACCTAAGCTGAAATGTACTTATTTATCATTTTGCCTCAAGAACACAAATGGAGTCAAAGTAAACAATGATTATGATCATCAAACACTTCATTTTATATCTTTCAAAGCACAGATTGTGTAGCTTCTAACTCAAAGTTGAAACCATATCCCTTCCACAAGCATTTTCAATCCCAAAAGAGTTTAAAACCTTCCCACTTTGAGGAAGTGATGTTTACATCAGGGCCCTCATATTTTCACTCCACTCCCCTGAGTCACATGTTCAACCTCCAGCCAATAAAGTGTAAAGCTTAAAGTGTTTGCCGCGACACACCTCCTGCGCGTAGGTCACCAGAGAGAGAAAATGGCACATCTGACTCGAGCTCAGCTGACCCAAAACTTCAAAGCTCTGACCCAGAAAAACAGACACTAACACGCACATTCACTGCTTCTCTCAGAACAACTACAAAATTAAAGCTAATCTAAAGTATGACTCTGTCGATGGTCAACATGTTTTCAATAATAACTGAAGTCAAAAAGATTTTTGTGAACTGATGCCGGTGCAAAAGCTCCTGTGCTGCCACAACGCTATGGCCACTTGGGTTGTTGCTATGGTTTTCTGAACTGAATCAAATCGAACTGTAACTGAATTAAATCCAGAGTGTGTAAATCAGTTTAAAATAGGAAATCAATACTCAGCCCTAAAGTTGGATGTTGTGGAGTTAATAGTTTTGCTCTTATGAAACTATGAAGCATGTGCGCACATTAAAAAAATGGGAGTACAAGTGCTTTGCTGTAATTCATACATACACAGACATATTGGAAAAACGACTGCAAATCACTTTTCTGGCATGATGTTTTTAACAAACAATGAGCCATTAAAAAAATAAAAATAAAAATAAAAAAGGAGACACTAAACAGCACCTCAGCAGGAAACATTCTTCTCTTGTTTCATTCTCTCTCCTTTATACACACACATTAAGAATTCATTTATTCAATTCATGCATCTTCAAGCAACAATGCAACCTGACATCCTGCAATCAGAGAGTGAATGAGTTTAGGGTCTGAATTTCATCCATACAGCCATGACTGATATGACATAAAAACACATTATGAAGCATTATGGGTAAACTAGAAATGAGCTAATAGGATGTCTCCGTATGAAAGTCTTTATTCACTGTGGGGAGAGAGAGGAGATATTTGTGAGAAAATAACACCTCAGGGGAACAAAAACACAACGGGTTGGAAGAGGGAATGCAGAAAGAATGAGAAAGATTTCTCATTTGCATTCCAACTCATTTAAAATGGTTTAAAAATGGGAAAACATTTTGGGTGTGGGAGGGCATGTGATAAAAAAAACATTCCAGAGAGTTTTGATATCATTTTCTGAACACAGCTATTTAGATTGAGCAGCAAACTGCTATAAAAGGCACTGAAAATATTAGTGCAGTACAAGCCTTTGCCTTTAGAAGAAAAACACACTATACCATGGTAGTGTACAGTGGTGTATAGTGTATATATACCATGTACAAAAAAACTATGGTATTATCTAGGGGTGCTCCGATTAATTGGCTACAGATCGCAATCGGCCAATAATCTGATCGGCGGTCTCTTTAAAGGCCAATCTAATAAACCAATCTCAAGCTGACAACGTGCCTGACGTGAGAGGTTTGGCATGAAATGCAGTTGCACCGTCTCAATATCTGTCCACATAGCTCACGAAATCAGGCTTGTGCTGAGTCGAAGCACAAAAAAGCCCTGCATTATCAAACATTTAGTTGAGATAATTACATATATTTTTTAATTTAATAAAAAAGGCTTAAAAAAGATTGTTATCTGTGACTGTATCGGCAGATGCTGCTTCCTGTGACTGACGATTGGTGATCGGCTCCAAAAATCCTAATCGGAGCACCATTAGTATTACCATGGTATTTTTTAAATCAGTACTGCTTTAAAAACTAGGCTTTCTCTTTAGGTCTTGCTGGGTTATAACAATCCTCTAAATTCAACAAGTGTGTTGCCATCCATTTAAACTCCTGAATTTTGTCTACATCATCAGCACTCTGATTGGCTAGGGTGAAGGTCATTTCATCCATTAAGATTTAGATCCTATGGAGAGCCTGAAGATGAAATTATTGTGATGTCAACAAGGAAAGTGCACTTCAGGGTTCTTCAGATAAGAGCAGTGCTGTGAATTGTGATGGATGGATGATTTATTAAACAATATTTAATGTAATACTGATCACTGATATTAAGAAAAGATGCCTGGGGTTAATGGTGAAAAAATGTAGGGAGATAAAATAAGCAAAATCTATTTAAAGGGGTCATATGATGCGATTAAAATTTTTCCTTTCTCTTTGGAGTGTTACAAGCTCTTGGTGCATAAAGAAAATCTGTAAAGTTGCAAAGACTAAAGTCTCAAATCCAAAGAGATATTCTTTATAAAAGTTAAGAGTCAACCACGCCTACCTAAAACAGCTCGTTCTAACACGCCCCCACATGTCTACGTCACGATGTGGGAAGATTTGCATAACGCCGCCCAAATGTTCATGCAAAGAAAGAAGATGTAACTTTTATTTAGTATTGTTGCTGCCGCCGCCATGTCGTGGAGACGCTGTGTTTCATTATGAAAGCGAAACTACTTTGTTTGGCCTTCCAAAAGAGGACACAACTAGAAATCAGTGGTTAAGTTGTATTTACAACACTGTTCCAGAACACTTCAACCCAAATATTCAGATGTGTGCAGTGCATTTTATGGAGGACGAGGACTGTTTCCTGGGAGAGTAGCCTACAATGCCAGTGTCTGTTTCTATAAAGTGAGGCAATTTCAACTTTGCAAGGACAGTCTGGCGCTTCTGACTCACAGACTGTAAGTACGTTTTCATATTTAAAGAATTTGCCACTGATGATTCAAACGCGAGTTTTGAGCAGTGTAGAGTAGTGCTTGTTGTTTGTCATTTCTCCGATCACAAATGCAGACATGGTTTTATGTTTATGCGGCGCGATACACAACGCAACGCGTAAAAAGACAGTATAAGTCTTTATAATCAGTAATTATGTCCACACTGGATGCTACAAATGCCTCGTTTGTAATGGGTTTTACAGGTTTTGTCTCGCCATGCCGGGAGACACGGCATCACAGTATGGTAAGGGACGTAACATTTCCGTCACATGCTTGAGCTATTTCGTGGGTTTTTTATTGATTTTGTCACAAAATCCCAATGCACCGGATAGCTGGCTAATCAGAGCACACCTCACTTTTCAGACCGATGAGCTTTGTAAAAATCGACACGTTTCAGAAAGGCGGGGCATAAAGTAGAAACAATAATGTAGATTATGTGGAAAATAATGTGTTTTTTGAACCTTAAACCGCATAAACACATTGCATTACACCAAATACACATTCTTTTTAGCAAGTTCCCCCCCCACACCCCCCCCCCCACACCCCCCCACACTATATTGACCCCTTTAAACTTGCTGAATACCCACATACTTATAACAAACACTTCTAAAGCCTGAGAAATGTGGCATATTTAATGTTTAATATGTGCTCTTATTAAACCAGAGGAGATTGTGATTATTAAAACCTGCAAAGTAACACAAACAGTGACAAACCCTGAGTTTGTCCAATCCACCGATAATAATGGATATCTACAGAAGCCCAAACCCCCTCCAAACATCACTCGGTGAGATATTTAACCATGCATGCCTTTGGAAGGCTTTCGACTTTTAAACATTTTCTTTTTCTTTGCATTTTTATAACCATATGGTACAAGATTATCCTATTTAAATCAATGTGATAAACAGGTTAGGTCAAAAGTAATCTAAAATTAATCAAAAAGTAGTCTGATTATATTACCTCAATATGTGTAATGTAATGGATTACGTTACGAACTAATATAAAACTGAAGCTGGTAGTGTTTCTGCCAAGCATTTGTTTGTAAACAGTAATTTCATCAATACAGATCTTAATTCAGATTTGGACATGAAGCACAAACAATTCACTTAGTAAAAAGCTTTTTTTCTTTCTCTGTCTCCCTCGCTTTCTTGTGTCTTTCATTGTTTTTGCTTTAGTCTTTTAGTCAAACTTGATTGGATTCCAGAGCAACTTGCCATTTAAGACGTCTCCATTTATTGCTCTGCCTCTTTTTCTCCTCGTTTTTTTATCCTCCGTCTATCGTTCTTTGAAGGGAGCAAATGAAAGCGAAGGAGGGCTGTCAGTTTCCCAATCTTTAATGGTCCCAGCTGCATCATTACTCCCTCAACACACTCACACACAGGGTCAAACGTACTTAGGTAACAGATGAAGAAACGAGGGAGGCATGAAGGCCACCGAGAGAGACCGAGGGATTCCATCATACTGGGAGGTTTGCGGCACAAAATGACTGAGTAAATGAGTGAACGCAGAAGAATAGCGCCCGATAGACCTCCAGCTCAGCCACGATAAACAATCCCAGAATCCACTGTGAGCCTGCGTGAGGTGACGCTGTCTGAAACCCATCGGTACTGATGGCGTTGACAGCCAACGAATACAGAACCGCACGGCCCTCGCCCTGAAAAACAGCCCGGCTAATGCAGCGACGTGTGTGGGATGTGGATCAAAGGACCTGGGGGAAAGCGCGAGCAAGCAGAGGAAAGAAAAGAGGAAGGAGAGAATGAAGGAATCAGAGATTTCTCTTTTCGGACTGACAGGATTCGTATTCATCTGAAAGCTTTAGGTGGGAAAAAAGGAGCTTTTTACAACCAAAAACTAAAATCACAACAGTCGCTATTGAGTGCGTGACGAATTTATCGCACAGGTGCTCAGCCTGTTGGTTCGTTAAAGTACAAATCTAAGAAACATCTTCAGAGATAAATTGCTTTCCTTTATCCAGAAAATTGTGAAAAGTCAAATAACACGAATCAAAATGAGCACAAACAAAGCGGAACGCTCTTCAAACCGGCTCCAAGACATCAAATACCAAACAAGTGTCTCATTCACACCATTATTATCCTCTGTCATTAAAACCCTGATTAAGACCCTCCGAACTTCATTCAAGTCTCTTTTACTGTCGGCCATTCCTGTAAGCCAAACAATTCCATCATCGGGCACTTCCCTCTCTCTCTCTCTCTCTCTTCTTCAAGAAGTTCAAACGCTTCATCTGGGACTTGCCCTCCCTCTAAGCGACACAGATTGCATACAGAAGACATGACGTCGGTTTGGTAATGAGCCCCTTAGCATGAAAATGCAGCCCGCTGCGGTCGGCCCAGATTAGCATGAGAGATGATGGAGATTAGTGATGGAAAACCTAAACTCAAACAAACTGATTGTTGAGCTCTTCACATCAGACAAGGCTCGAAACGTGACCTCGGCGATCTCTGACCCCCATCAACCTGTGTTAAAACCGCAGAGGAGAAACGTGAGGAGAAAGCGAGTACGAGAGAGCTCTATAGACACTAGTCCCCTGACAGACATCAAAGTGGGACGTGTTGGTCCAGTGCGAGCGGGATAGTGTCTATGAACGTTCAGTGCCTGACAACTTCAGCTTGTCTGCAGCTCTTGAGAAACTCTTCTCGCTCACACACACACACTGGAGAGGGGAGCCATTAACAAACACGCAAACTGTTGAAGAGGCTGATTTACATACCCTTCAAAGCGTGCCGCTACCGTGCCGCCTTCAAAGAGGACAGAGCGTACCCCGAGCTTTTATGCAGAGTGAATAAACGTTTGTAGTTTTATGTATGAGAAAGTTTGTTGTTGGTGGTTTTTACAGCAAAGTTCTGCCAGCCAAGTTGTGTGCTGGGATTCGATGCCGGGAAAGGGCAAATGTGATCGGTTTTGTGGTAACTGTGCTCATCACAGTAAAAGCTAGAGTGTATGTAAGGTAAGATGATCCTCAGTGTGGTTTCTTCTGTGGAGGTGAGGTGTGGACACCTGTCATGTTTAATAAGCATCACTCTTAAAGTAATTCTTGCAAATACTGGCAGAGAACGGCTGATATGTGGCCTGCACGAACTGGCACACCATCTCTTTCACAATGCATCTACTGAAAATGCATTTCTCTGTCTGCCATCTCAAGGGAAATTACTTTGAGTACTTTAGCAGATCCCCCAGAAAATCTGACTCAAAAATGAAAACCATATTATTATTTACTAAATCTTTCCTTTCTGTAAAATTTTTTGGTCCTTTTTTAAACTTTTAATAATATGATAGCTAATAACAATAACAACAATTATAGTTCACAATACTAATAGTAGTAGCAGGGCTCGAAATTAACTTTTACTTGGTAGCACTGGTGCTCCCAACTTTAAAAAGTTAGGAGCACCAGCAAAGATTTAGGAGCACCCACCAAAAATTAATGAGCACCACAAATACAAATTATATATTAATATATTTCATCTTTACATTCTTAACTTTAATGCAAATTTTAGATTGGTTAATATTAGCTGTCAATCACCCAGTCGCTGCTTTCCGCTGTCAGGTGACAGGGAGCTAACTACCGCGGGAAATGCAAAGGGCTGAAGAAGAGAGAAAATTAAAAGAAACACTGACAGATTTCTTTCGTAAACCACCTAAGTTAATCTGAGTTTGGTTAAACACAGAGAGAGAGAGAGAGCTCCTCTTTGGCGAGGGTTAGGGTGGTGTATGCAGTGTTCAATTTTACATTCAGTGCCAATTGCGTGGAACGGCACTAAGGACTACCATGGACAGCTGACTTTGACATTCTTCATATTCTGTGTGGTGGTCAGTTCACAGCAGTGATAGTATTTAAATTAATCTTTTCCAATAAGTTTAAACTGATTTTTACCTTTTTTTTTTATTTACAATTTTACAACCATTTTTACAATTTAAGTCATTTTTTTTTTCTAAAAGTGTGCATCATCATTTGAGTCAAATTCTTACATTTAATCAGTCAATTAGAATAAGACATTTGGGCTGTTATCAAGCAAATTAAATCAGTATCAACAAAATTCATCTTTGCAATGCAGAGGAAACACAGAAGCTACATATGAAGTGGCATTTAGATGCATTTACACACTGCTTAATGCAGCACATGAATGCATTTAACCTGCAGTTACATGCATATAAAACGTTGAATACTGATATTTGAAATAATTTAAAAAACGAAAATATACTTTAAATGTGAAATTAAAACTGCCAGTAGGTGGCAGGTCACTGTTAATTGAGTCATTGTGCTTGAACCGAATCAGTTAAACGGTTGATTCATTCAGGAACGAAACAGCATCATGTTGCTCAGAGACGCAAAACAGTGCTGTGGCTTTGTTTGGAATAAATTTTGTTGTCGAAATAGAGCAAAAAACAGGCAATATGGTGTCTAAAACGTAAGGCTCTTAATATTAACTTCTTGATTATTGAACTGTTATATAAAATCAATATCACATTTGTAATCATGCTGATTTTTGGAGAAAAAAACGTCACTCTTCGTGTGAAATTTAACTATATGAAGTGGTATAAAGCCCCCTATCTTTTGAATTGTGGCATTTTAATCGACGGCATCTGCAGTGGGAAAAAAAAGAAAAAAAAAAAAAAACACGCACTTAAATGCGCTGCGCACTAGTCTAACCTACTTGACTTCATCACGTCATGTATGCGTGCACTCTCTGCAGGTGTTTTGTTTGGTTTTTGCCATATACTCGATAATGTCAAATCGCAAAAACCAGTGATAAAGTTACCCATGTAATGCTCAAACATTAATCAGCGGTTTTCTAGAACCCCTTGTCTAGACCCCGATAGTTAATATAGCTACGCACAACTTAACACTCCAAGCATTAATCAGCAGCTTTTCTAGAACCCGTCTAGACCCCGATAGTATATATCGCACATTGTTAAAACACATTGTTTCACACTGTTGTTGTTTCCGTTTCATAATAACAACAACAACAACAACAATGATAGACAACTATTATTATTATTAACAGAAACAACAACTACTAGTACTGTTGTTGTTGTTAGCTACTGCATAATTAGAAATTATTGTTATTGGTTTTTAAAAAAAGACTGTTTAAACAGTAGAAAAGTACGGTGACGCATTGCTGCCGCACACATATTTTTTCCACTCAATTATGTCGTTTTAACGACATCTTTTCTCGTAATAACGAGATCTTTTCTCGTAATAACGAGATGTTTTTTCGTTAAAACGACATCTTTTCTCGTTAAACCGACTTTCTTTTCTCGTAAAAACGACATCTTTTCAACGACATCTTTTCTCGTTAAAAGTTGCGAGTCCCGTTATTATAGATAGGCTATATGGTACATTATGTGAGCGAGCTAAGCACTGCACGCGCTCCTGTAGCTACAGTCTGACAGAAACTAGGACCTGCACGCTGCTGAAATTATTGA
This sequence comes from Sinocyclocheilus anophthalmus, assembly GCA_018155175.1. NCBI lineage: Eukaryota > Metazoa > Chordata > Actinopteri > Cypriniformes > Cyprinidae > Sinocyclocheilus > Sinocyclocheilus anophthalmus. The sequence continues at coordinate 50,745 of JADLZN010010234.1, read as the reverse complement.
AATACACTGTTTTAAATGTATTTTAATTTAATGGTTTTAATTGCAGCGGCATGTTTATTAGGATTAATCTCCAATCTGTCTACAATATAGTGCTACAATAACTGCACTCAGACCCATGACTCCTTTAGGCTATGATCAGATCAAAACTGGGCTTAATATTTCTTTATTTGAATGACTGAAGTATGTTTTATCAACAAATCGAAATACGAAAAAAAAAGAAATAAAGAGATTTTCTAATAGGCTTAATATAATAATAATAATAATATCTTATCAGTATTATTTTTCGTTTGGCAAAAGGCAATTCGATTTTTCGTATTTTTGTTCGTTGGTTAAAAAATGAGCTTGCTATTTGTTCTTTCTCTCAGCCTGTCTTTACTGCCTATATCCCATCACACAGAATAAGAGTTCATCTCATGTACCGCTCTGCAAATTAGTCACAATAACGTTTCTTCAAACTGTCTGGCTGTTGTATATATATTTCTTGCAAATATACATCTCATATGAAGCACAACACTGCTCGTCTCGGTTCGGCGGCGCCGGCGCGATCCTTTAGGCTACACTGTGATAACAGAGGAAAGAAATGTCTGCTTTATTTTCTATACTTCCACAATAACAACAAAACGTTACAAATTGCTTTTGTAAAATAACAGGGAGCGCTTTCTAGCGCACCTTATGTCTAAAGGTCTGCTTAAATAAAACAATCGAAAACAAATTTGTTTTTATTTAATTCGTAGCCTATAGCCTAAATTCAACAAGAGGTACTGTACAGTCTTTCCCGTCTGAGCTCATCTGTATTCTGTGCTCACACGCAGCCTATTCCTTCAGTATAAAGCAAAGCCTGGGCTGCGTTTCTCGATAACGACTGATCTTAGCGCTTAAGAGCGTTTTCTACGAGTCCTTTTACATCATTGTTATTGTTTCACGTGCATTTCCCAAAAATCCACTTAACGCAATCGCACGTAGCCGTGCTTTAGGTGCTACTTAGGAGTCGCTATCCGTTTGTCAAGTGCTTAAATGTCACCTTATAGAATGGCTCGTAATTGTAGTACACGCGCGTTTATTGAAATGTTAACCTAATCTACGTTCCAGACAACTTGGATATAATAACTATTATTATATTATATTATATTATATTTATACGTATAATATTATATTTTACATAATTATATAGCCTATAATATACTTTATATAAAAATATATTATAGTATATAATATCTACATAGAGACGTTATTCCGGGTTCAATACATTGGTTTTCGTGCACGTCAGTCAGTAAGTCATTGACAGATTTGAAGCATATTTACATTACTTCTTTTATTCTAATAATTATAATTATTAAATAATTATGTTGATTATTTATTCTATTCTATCTTTTATTCTTCTTCTGTTTTTTCTGCCTTTTTAATTATTTCATTTATAAATTCATAAAAAACCACTAATAAAGTGTATATTATATTATACACTTTATATTATAATCACATTGCACTTAAATAAAATTAAAGGTGTAATCTGCCGATTGTCCTGCAGATGCACTGAGGCTTTACGATTTCTCCAGAGCACTCGTAGATCTACGATGTTTTTCAAGTGCTACTTAAGTTACGATGTTTTTGGGAAACAGACAGTAATATTAAGATCAGTCGTACAATCGTTTTACGAACTTCTTAGGCTTACAAAGCTTTTGGGAAACGCAGCCCTGGAATTTTGCCCAGAAGAAGAACGCAATGCGCGGCTTGATTCAGCTAAAGATATCATTTAATAATATATAATCACTAATACATAATTAATATATAATCAGACTAAATTATGTGACACAAATATTAAAGCATACGCTCATTTGTATACCCACGAACAAAAATATGCCTACGAAAAATCTAGCTTAATTTTCATTTGCCCGTTTTCAAACAGAACAAAATAATAATAATAATAATAAATTATAGTATTATTCTGTTATATTCTTATTATTGTTGTTGTTATCAAATTTTTATTTTATTATTAGCCTATTAGAAAAATCTTATTTCTTTTTTTCGTATTTCGATTTGTTGATAAAACATACTTGTCATTCAAATAAAGAAATATTAAGCCCTGTTTTGATCTGATCATAGCCTAAACGAGTCATGTGTCTGAGTGCAGTTATTGGATAGCACTATATTATAAACATATTGGAGATTAATCCTAATAAACATGCCGCTGCAATTAAAACCATTACATTAAAATACTTTTAAAACAGTGTATTTCAATAATTTCAGCAGCGTGAAGATCCTGGTTTCTGTCAGACTGTAGCTACAGGAGCGCGTGCAGTGCTTAGCTCGCTCACATAATGTACCATATAGCCTATCTATAATAACGGAAAAACATCTCGTTTTAACGAGAAAAGATGTCGTTGAAAAGATGTCGTTTTAAAGAGAAAATATGTCGTTATTACGAGAAAACATGTCGTTATTACGAGAAAAGATGTCGTTGAAAAGATGTCGTTTTAATGAGAAAAGATGTCGTTATTACGAGAAAAGATGTCGTTATAACGAGAAAAGATGTCGTTTTAACGAGAAAAGATGTCGTTATTACGAGAAAAGATGTCGTTATTACGACAAAAGATGTCGTTTTCGAGAAAAGATGACGTTTTTAACGAGAAAGATGACTTTTATTACGAGAAAAGATGTCGTTATTACGAGAAAAGATGTCGTTTTAACGAGAAAAGATGACGTTTTAACGAGAAAAGATGTCGTTATAACGAGAAAAGATGTCGTTTTAACGAGAAAAGATGTCGTTATTACGAGAAAAGATGTCGTTATTGAGAAAAGATGTCGTTTTAACGAGAAAAAGATGTCGTTAACGCAGGAAAACAATCTCGTTATACGCGAAAGATGAGTTTAACGAGAAAAGATGACGTTTAACAGAGGAAAGATGTCGTTTAACGAGGAAAAGATGACGTTGAACGAGAAAGATGTCGTTTAACGAGAAAAGATGACGTTTATGAGAAACGATGTGTTATTACGAGAAAAGATGTTCGTTTAACGAGAAAGTGTCTTATTACGAGAAAAAGATGTGTTATTACGGAGAAAAGATGGCGTTTTAACGAGGAAAAGTCTAGTTTTAACGAGAAAATATGACGTTATTACTAGAAAAGATGTCGTTATTACGAGAAAAGATGTCGTTTTAACGAGAAAAGATGTCGTTTTAACGAGAAAAGATGTCGTTTTAACGAGAAAAGATGTCGTTATTACGAGAAAAGATGTCGTTTTAACGAGAAAAGATCTCGTTATTACGAGAAAAGATGTCGTTTTAACGAGAAAGATGTTATTACGAGAAAAGAAAAGATGACGTTTTTAACAGAGAAAGATGACGTCTTAGAACGACCAGACATGCTCGTGATTACGACATAATTGAGTGGAAAAAATAATGTGTGCGGCAGCAATGCGTCACCGTAGAAAAGACTGTGAAAAGTGGTCATTAAACTTTTCCCCACAAAAACAACTAAGTTAAGTGTACCTTCCTAAGATGAAAAAAATAAAATGATAAATTCATGGACAACATACTTTACCCTGATATTTGGCCAGACTGACTCCCACACACCTGATGCCAATAAATGCAAACCACTGACAAAGAAGATCATTGCCGCACACCCTTAAACCCTGCAAAGCTTTTCATCATACTCTTCAATAAACACCCTCTCTCTCACTCCCTGCTTCTCTGCAGAGGCTGCCTGACAGTCCTGACCACAACCATTCAATGTGGAGGCAGAGAGCGGGAGACGGAGAGAGAGAGAGAGAGAGAGAGAGAGGAATATTTTGTGCAGGGTGTCTAGACTATATTCATGATCAATCTGTCTGGCCCTGCTCTAGACAGAGAGATGGCAAACTCGATTAGACTCTAAACATTTCCTCAGATTCTGTCTCGCTCTCAGCATATTTCGTCTTCACTAACGTCTATCAGCATCATTCCTCTCTCCCTCTAGCAGTATATGGCGGCTGTTTGTCTGCTGAGGAAATGAGCATTACTGCTCTAACAGCTCTGACTGAAGACAGCCCTCGGAGCAGAGGGAGCATGACACGGCAAAAACAGATGACCGATTTCAACACAGCTAGGACGAAGAAACGCAGACGGACCTACGTGCTTTTTTTGAGAATTTTTTCTTGTCTGCTCTGGTTTCCTCAAACTTGAAGACAAAAAAAGAGCTTGATCAAAGCTGACTGGCTGCCACCATCTCACGCCAGGGGCTGCACAAAATATTGAATATTCACCATGATATTGCTAAAAAAAAGTCACATTACAAAGTCAATATATGGGTCAATGACATAATAGTAACTATGAGAAAATAAAATGAAAAAACTTTTTTTAAATCGAGTTTAAAACACTCTTGCAAAGTTTTTAGAAATGTATTCTTTGAATGTATGTTGGTTTCATATGATTTTGAAAGACTTTACCATTTTTATTTTAAATCAATTTAATATCGATTTAATATCATGTGGTGTAACCATATGATATTACAGAGAAAATAAAAATATCATCATAATAGTAAAGGTGCATTAAAGTCGTTGTATGAATAAATTGCATTTTTAATTTATTTTTGAAAAAAAGAGCAAATAACAAAAAATTAGTGTCATGTCATTGACCCACATACATATAGATACATGTCAAATATAATCAGTATCAAGACATTTTAGCTATTTGACCACACATCCTATGTTGAACACAACCTACTTACACCACACACACACCCACACACACACACACCCACACACACACAACACACACACACACACACACACACACACACACACACACACACCCAACACACACCCTCTCCCCATTTCAGAGACACCACTTAACACTCTTCTCAGAATCACACCTTGCAGGTGGCTTGGATACAAACTTCTCAGGAATTCAGATGAGAACTGACCAATGAGAAGCAAGAAAACATCCTGCTGACTTCATCAGAACCAGAACACAGACACAGATCTGAGTCTGAAGCAGCAGTGTTAGAGAGATGGACTCACAGCTGAAGACGGCAGATGCAGGATGCTGGGTGGAGATGGGACAGTGCTCCTCATCACTGTTGTCTCCACAGTGGTTGAGTTGATCACAGACCTGCGAGCCCAGGTTCAGACATCTGCCATTAGTGCACAGGAATCTGCACTCTAGGGACAAACACAGAAAACTGCAATGACTCGTTTTCAGATAGGCTAATATAATCAATAACAATCAGGGTCAGTCTCTGTTTTCACACCTGCTGCATCAGGGCTTGACAAATTTCCATCCTTGGTTTGTTCTGGCACTTGTGAAAAGAAACTTATAACTAGAAAAGCTAAGTGGACTATAAATGCAACTCCCAAATAAGATTACAATACTATTCAAAAGTTTGGGGATTTAAGATTTAAGAAATTAATACTTTTTAATACTTAAAATCTATTTCAAATAAATGCTGTTCACTTGAACTTTCTAACCAAAGTATTATGAAAAAAAAATGTACCACAATTTTCAGAAAAATAATAAGCAGTACAACTTTTTTCAACATAAGAAAGTTTCTACAGCACCAAACCGGCATATCAGAATGATTTCTGAAGGATCATAAGACACTGAAGACTGGAGTAATGGCTGCGGAAAATTCAACTTTGCCATCAAGAAATAAATTATATTTCAAAAATAAAATAGAAAAGAAGAGATATTTTAGAATTATACAAATATTTTTACAATATTAAAATTTTTTGACCGTATTTTTATAAAATAAATGTACTCTTGGATAAGCATAAGAGACTTTCAAAAACATTTAAAAAACAAAACCAAAAAATGTTTACATTGTATTTATACAAGTTGACAAGTTCTGCCACAATTTTGCTCTGTTTATTAAACAAAAAAAACAAAAAAAACTATGTCAGATCCTGATTTACACCTGAATCCATTTCCCCCTCCACCTCCTAATTCTCAGACCCCTAAACTGTCAAACCTGGATGATCCTACTATTTTACATTGTTCCATGAAAAGTCTACATTTGAAAGAACTTCACAACAACTTAACAACTAAAAACATCAGGACGTCCTGTGAGGATCTGAAAATGCTCAGGTGCAGGAGTTTGTGGGATAGTTTCACTGGGCTAAAAACTTGGCAGAGATTTGTGGATCTCAGTCGGCGATGATCCTCTATATGTAGGTCACTGGCTTTTATAAATGATCTTAAAATAAGTCTTCCTGCAAGCATGCTTTTAGAGAAACTCAACATTGACCTGATAATGGTGGATATTCAGCTGTATAGAAGACTCTTCACTATACAGCATTAACAAAAGACCAGAATGCAATGCAAACCAGACAGTGATGGCACTAGCACTATAAACAACTTGACTGTGTGAGGAGGAGGCACTAGACAATACCAAAGCACACCCATGCGATCTCTCACAAGGTGTGGTGCAGCCCAATTTGATTTTAAAAATTATATGATAATCTTTAGACAAACAAATCAGCAGTTCTTTGCCCTGCTTACACCTTAACATAACACGAGACACAATGAGACAATCCGACATTCACCTGCACAAACTCAACAGCACAGAGCAGCAAAAATCAAGAGAATAGGAGAGACAAGACACAAGATGACAATACTAGAAGAGGAGACAAAATAAGAAGAAACAAGAGAGCAAAAGAACAGACGCAGATGAGAAGAAAATGGGGAAAAAGAGGCAATAGACTAGATGAGAAGAGAGGAGACAAGATGAAAATACATTGGACTAAAGAGGGGAGAAGAAAGGCAAAGGGTAGAAGAGGAGAAGATAAGATTAGAAGTAGATGACAAGAAGATGGGAAAAGACGAGAGGAGACGTGATGAGCAAAAAGGAGACAAGAGGAGATAAGAAGAGACAACAAGAGAAGAAGAGGAGAGAAGAGATTAGTCCAGATGAGATAAGCGATGAAACAAGAACGAGAAGAGAAGGAAGAAAAAGGTGAATGGAGACAAGATGAGAAAAATTTAGACAAAAAAAAAAAAAATGAAAAGTGACAAAAATAAGAAGAGAAGATGAGATGATGCAAGAACAGAGATTAAATGAAAAAATATTTTTAAAGACTAGACAAAAGAGGAGAGAAGAAGAGACGAGACAAAGACTAGAGGAGAGAAGAGACTCAACAATAAGAGAAGAGACAACACAAAACAAGAAGAGACGAGAGATGAAAAATAAACAGAGATGAGGCGTGATGAGACAAGAAGAGACGAGACTAAACAAGGTGACAAGAGACAAAACAAGGAGAGAAGAGATGAGCCGGGATGAAACAAGAACGAGAAGAACAGAAGATGAGAAATGAGAATAGAATATGCAATTTAAAAAAAATAAATAAATACCAGACAATCAAGAAGAGAAGAGATAAGATTAAAGGGGTCATATGATGCTTTTTAAAGATTATTATTTTGTGTATTTGGTGTAACAGAATATGTTGACATGCTTTAATGTTCAAAAAACACATTCTTTTTCAAATACTGTACATTATTGTAGGTCCTCTATGCCCCGCCTCTCTCAAACTCTTAGTTTTCTACAAAGTCCCTCCTTCCGACAAGCGCAGTCTGCTCTGATTGGCCAGCTGACCCAGTGCATTGTGATTGGCCGAACACCGCAAGCACTCGTCGGAAATGTAACGTCCCTTACCATAATCGCGAGCTTCATCTTTCAAAATAAATGTAAACACAGAACCCGAAAGGGGAACAGAGTCGCGTGACAGACACCGTGATGAAGCTGGTATGTGTGCAGTACACAAGCCACAGTTAAGACAGCTGACTCCACTGTGATGTGACCCTGTCTCTCTCTCTCTCTCACACACACACACACACACACACACACACGATATGCGCAAAACTCCACATTTGAACAGTCAATAGCAAATACTTAAACTAATAACAAAACAGTAGCTGATTCAGAAGCGCCAGATTATCATAGCAAAGTCAGAATTACCTCCTCTCCTAGGCTCACGAAACGGTCGTCCATAAAATGCATTGCTGTTTTCGCCTAGAAACACACAATGTCTTCCTCACATGGCTGCTTCAACACTAACTGTGATTACTGAAACCACGCCTTCTTTTTTTGCGTGCACATTTGGGTCACATTATGCAAATATTTCCACATAGTGAGGTAGATATGTGGGGGCGTGTTAGAACGAGCCGTTTTAGGGGGGGCGTGGCAGAGTCTTAACTTTGATAAAGAATATCTCTTTGGTTTTGAGACTTTAGTCTTTGCAACTTCAGGGATCTTATCTATGCACAATCAGCTTGTAACACTCCAAAGAGAAAGGAAAACTTGAAATCGCATCATATGACCCCTTTAAGAAAGAGATGAGAAGATGAGCAGAAACGAGAAGAGAAGAGAAGAGAAGAGAAGAGGCAAGATGTAACAAGAAGAGGAGATAAGATGAAAGGAGAAGAGATGAGACGAGATGAGACAAGAAAAGTAGTTCAGGGTCATTATATTATGTCAGTAAAGTAGCACATTTCTCCAAGTCCTGTTCTGCTCTCTCTCTGCAGTGCACTAGGCTGTCAAACTGTGGTTTAGTACACAGCCCAGCCTCCACTGCCCTCCACCCATCTCGCACTTTCTCTGCATTCCATTCCAGGCAGGGGAGAGAAGTGCAGCCTGTCGGAGAAATGGAGCAGAGGAGTCTGGGAAGGGGAGGGGGAGTGAGAAAGCAGCTTTGAATATTAGCACACACACACAAACCATCGTGAGTTTGTAAAGCACAACATGACCCTCCTCATGAACAATCTTCACCGCTGGCATGAATCATTAAACTCACGTTCATGCCAACCGATTATCCCGTTTAATTCTAACACTGAGGTTATAAACCTGATCCGGTGCTCACCTGTAAAAGCATTGGTGGCCGGTAGGTCAGCCTCCTGCATACTGCTCCTGCCGCTCGGCCCGTATGTTTGTGTGTGCACCCACGTTATTGGCTCCAATTGCCTGAGGGCTCCTGGGGGCCAAACAGCCACCGTGCTGCCATCCTCACCTCATAAGTCCATGGCTCCTGCTCCAGCCGCTGCCCTCTACCTTCACGAAAGGGCAAATAAACTAAGAAGGTGGAGGGGGGGCTAAAAAGTCTTTAGTGACAGACTAGGGCTCTATTCAGTAGAATCCAGGGCGGGGTTGCCAGGGCAACCAGAGCACTGATTACCCTCCCAGCCAGAGCCAGCCAGCCATAGCTGTGTGTGAGCGAGCGAGGAAAGATCCAGACAGGTACTTGATTCAGAGAAGGTGTTTTATAGCTGATTCAGGAAGGGAATGTGTAGTTGCTGCCGCTCGTCCTGGGTGGATAAACTCTTCTCAGCGTAGCAGCGTGCTAATCAATGTGCCCCACCTCATCCTTCAGACCGCAAGCTCACTGAGAGAAACAGAGAGAAAATCAGTTGAGTGGCTGAAATACATGCAAGCAAAAATGTACTTGCAGAACTCACTTACAAAAGGTTACTATAGTTTCCTCTATGATTTACTGCAGCTGCTAGTACTATGTGAAATCTTGTTTAGGAATTGACAATGAATCAATTAATGATTCACTGTGTTGATTTGATTTGCTTGATTCAATTCAAATGGAGAACAATACTTGTTCGATACACAATTTGATTTAATTTGAGTAATAATTCTGGTTCAGTATTATTTCAAAATGAATTTATAGGATTTGTTAAATTCTTCCCCTGAAAATGTTTTCTGCAAATCATCTCATCAACTAAACTAAGATAAAACAGTGCTATTTTATGTTATATTTGGGACAATAATGGCAATTATTTGAGTACGTTAATTCACCATTAATTTGCACATATGAAGATGATTAATTTAACATACACTACCATTCAAAAGTTTGGGGTCAGTAAAATATTGTTTTTGAAAGTCTCTTATGCTCACCAAGGCTGCATTTATTTAAACAAAAGTACAATAAAAACAGCAATAATGTGAAATATTATTACAATTTAAAATAACTGTTTTCTATTTTAGTACTTTATCAAATGTCATCTATCGCATTTAAATCTTAAATTTTCAGCAGCCATTTTTACAGTCTTCAGTGTCATATGATCCTTCAGAAATCATTCCAATATGCTGATTTTCTTATTATTATCATTGTTGGGCTGCTTAATATTTTTGTGGAAACGGTGATACATCATCTTCAGTATTCTTTGATGAATAGATTGTTCAAAAGAAAAAAAATAAATGCTGTTCTTTTGAACTTTCTATTCATCAAAGAATACTGAAAAAATAATTAAACAGCAGTTGAAAATGAAATGGTAATATCTTGTGACATTATAAATGTATTTACAGTCACTTTTATATCAAATCAATGCATCCTTGCTTTAAAAAAAAAGAAAAAAAAGCAAGTGTACTACTAACCTCCAATATTCGAACAGTAATAAAACAAAACCAATATCAAAGTACCTTAATACTAACTCTGAACAATTGATTTTTTTCTAAGGTAATGAAAACTACTAAGATCATCTAAGTCATCGAAGATCCTGTCTGATCTGGCAGACAAGTTCTGAGACAGACGTAAAAAACAGACAGACCCGACACAATCATAAAACGGGTGTTTCATTAAGCAAAAATTAGAAACAGCAGGGGTTCAACACATCAACATTTTATGATCTTACGGCAGATCTTTACCAGCAACAAAACATCAAGTTCCTGTGAAGAGATGCACATTAGCATCTACAATCCCCAGCAGGAGTGTCAGCCTTTAATGACTGTTACATAACACACTAGAACACTTTACTGGAAACCAAGTTATCACAAGCCACAGCTAATGTTTCTGTGGCTTAATATCATTGATTTAATGTCTCAAAAAAAAAAAACTCCATTTTCATTTGGAGAAGACTAGAGCAATGGACAAGGCAGGACGTGTCCTCAGACAAACTTTAAAGCCCTCCGACATCCCAGTGGACACCGCGCTCAGCCCAGACTGCCGACTACACATCGACTGTGTTACTTAGAAATACGGCAAGCCCTCACCTCGTCTGACCCCTGCCGCATGCCGCACAGCGAGAGCACGGATCCATCACACAATAAATAATATTCCACACACGTGAAACAGGAGAACGCCATCCAAATCAAACAAAGACTGAGACACACACAGTCAACCGAGGTCGTTTTAGGACACGATTACGGCCATCACAGAAACAACAGATGAACATCTGCCAGATGTTTAGATTTACTTTTCTTCATTGTTATCTCTTTCTTCTTCCATGTGTCCCTTTCCTAAGTGCTTCTCCTCTCAGAGAGAGTGAACAAACCATGTATCTATGGCTTTGTTCAGACTAAGGATGTGAAAAACAAATTTTTAACGATTAATCGAGATTAAATCGCAAAGGCGATAAATCACGATTAGGCAGAGGCTGCGATTGTGATGTGTATCTTTCAGTGAAGCACGGTTCTGTGATCTGCAGTAAATCTTCATCCGAAGGCCAGAGGGCGCTCTCGCGCTGAAACTCCAAATACTCCTCACCGAAGAAACCCAGGAAATCCCTATAGCCATTGCTGAATAAACAGATTTAACTGCTTTCATTAATTCAACATGACTAATGTTTATGACACGACTACGACAATACTATGGTTTATCTGAGCTCGTCTTATTATAATTTTTATTTTAATAAAGTATATAATAATGCAATGCTTTTATCAGTGCTTGGAATACTATGAAATATGTTGTGTGCCTTATTCTGTTTAAGAAGCCACATCATCTCACAGAAGGATTTATTTCAAACACGACTGACGTTATGAAGTGAGTTTGGAGTAAAACATGTTATTAAATGTGGTATTTACACGTGCTTTCAGATGGAGCAGCATTAACTACACAGAGCAGTAGTTCACTGACAAGCTACACAAAATTTCATAAGCAGAACGATTCTTCGATTTCATAATCGCCAATAAATCATCTGCAGATTGATGACGCGATTTTATGTAGCTTGTTCAGTGGAACTACTGGTCTGTGTAGTAAATGCTGCTCCATCTGATACGGCATGTGCTGGGATTACTACTTAATCACAAACCGGCTTTACTTACAGATGCGCAGGACAAATCACATCGATAATATGCAGCCCCTATTCTGACATATACTGACCAAAGTTACAATTCTATAAATAGAATTTATAAATAAACTATATAAATTACTAAAAATTAAATGTACCAGAATTAAATATATTGGGCATTGCAAACTTACTGGCATATTATTTTCTTAAATTCGATAATTAGTAAAGTCATAATTATTTTCATGTTATGACCGCTAATAAATGGCCAGTATTAAAATTCAATACTATTTTGTCTAAATAAAAAATAAAGCACTAAAAACTAAAATCTGCCATTTAAATACTACAAGTGAATTTAGAAGTCACAATATTATAATGTACAGCATGAAATGTATATTTATTTTGAGATTTGCTAAAGATTATAATATATTTTATTAAGTTATTAGTGTTTTTAGATAATGGCAAAGGTATATACAATAAATCGACAAACAGCGAAAGATAATAAAAAATAAAAAATCATAACCGATAAGACACCAATATATTATCAAATATGTGACCCTGAACTACAAAACCAGTCTCAAGTCACTGGTTCAGCTTTCAGATGTATAAATCTTATAAACTTGCAAGAGGTTCATTGGTATTGACATTATGTTAGCCTTGTAAACAGGATTGACTTCAAGAAACACATGTGATTGGTTCCTGGACAAAACAAACAAACGAAAATGTTTTCCCTTACAGACAATTTTATTTTCCAAGTTATTTTCGAAGTCAAAACTCGAAAACTAACTCAAAAAAATATCCCTGGAATTTTGAGTGGTTCCTTTGGTGAAGACATTCTTTACATTTCTGAGATTCCATTTCAGAGGAATGTTGATCTATCAATGTTTTGTGGTTCTTTCTTTTGTGACATACTGTAGACATTTTTATTTGATGTTGGGGGGAGGGGGGGGCGTGGTATAGATGTTTTGAGCATAAAAATGTTTTTGGCCAACAAAATGACAGAAAAACATTGTCAGTTTTGGTCCAGATGTCTTACCCTTATAATCAGAACTACAAAGTAAAATTCCCTCAACATTTAAAAGTACCAAAGCATGCGGACTAAATTGACTTACGTATGCTGAACAGACCTTTCATTATTGTCAGTATTGCCCAGAATTTTAGTATCAGTACAACAAACAAAAACAAAAACAATAATAATAAATACTAACAAAGTGAACCAGACATAGAATCACATTAGGACACAGAACACTCCACCTGTAGAGACTCTCTGTCCTAATACACACAGTTTGATGAATAGGCTGAACAGCAGCCATGCTGAAAACCACTAAAATGACTGCAATAAACGCCTGCTAAAATATTCTCTGTATCTGTCGGTCTGGGTAATGTGATCTCAGCAGGGGGTCGGTCTCTTTCTTACTCTCGGTGCCTGGTTAAATCATGATGAAGCTCTTAGGAACAACTATTCGCTGAACTGATTCATCCAGCCAGACTCAAACATCATAACTGCCCATGCCATTAATCATTAGTAAAAAAATGACTAATAGCTGCTACCTTGCCTGTCAGTCTGTCTGACTTGCCTGTCTGACTAAGACTCCGGTGTGAAACAGTGGAGTTTTATATCAGCCTAAATTTGTTTACTTGGCAATAATAACCATTTGACTGTATATTATCCAACTCATTACATAGCTTTTTACTAGGGGTGCTCCGATCGGGATTTTTGAGGCCGATCACCGATCGCCGATCACAGAAAGCACTATCTGCCGATACCGATCTTTTTAAAGCCTTCTTTTTATCATTTATAACTATTTATAGTGATACTCCAATCAGGATTTTTAGACATTTATTCAGGGCCTGAATTTCATTTTTGAAAATGGGGGGAATTCCCCTCTTGTGAGAGTCCGCTACTGATCCATGGCTGTTTACCACAAACACAACATTCATTCATTATTTTGATTTCAAATCCAAACATTGTCACTGAAAATGCTTTTTCAGCATTGCAATTATTTTTTACACAGTACAGTAATACAATGTTTCACAGAAATGTTTAAACAATAAATATAAGCAACACATTAAATAATGCTTTTTACTTTTGCATTTACTTAGATTTATATATTAAGTTGCTCAAGCAAGTGGCAAAACATTTAAACTACTTTTCTTACATTATCACAAGCTTACCATTGACAGAAATAGTCAGCTCTACTGCCTTTCCTTTTGCATTGAAATCTTTATTACAAGCAATCTTGCGGTTAATAATTAACTTTGTTTTCCTACCTCCACGAGTGCCATCTATTATTGCCTTGTTTATCTAAAAGTGCTCTTTCCCTTTAAACCTAGCCAAAAAGTCATACGTGTTGACTGTGAAACACAGTAGACTTTAATAATATGCATTTATGTAATTACTACATTTTCGTGTCAATCCATGTTCATATTTACTGCAAACAATGCGCTATTACTTCAATTCAGCGCATGCAGCGGAAACGATCTCCACACTGCTGAAGACGCACCGCTCCTGGAACGCACTGCTGGACCACAACCTTGTGCAGTGTGCACGCTTTATTAATCTGTTAACATGAGCACGGGGGAAAAAAAAAATACACACCACATACGCACTGCAAACGCTGCGAGTGTGCATGAGCACACGGTCTTCAGGAGAGCGCGCGGGCGCTGAATGGTTAAACACTGGCAAGAATGAAAAAGTAATGCAATTTATAAACTTGAGTGACAGTGTGACACTGCCTCGATTGTGCAAGTGACAATTCCTGTGTCAACTGTGCAGCTTGCTTATAGACAGACGCGATGTGGTGATTTGAAGCCATTTGCATATTGAATACCTCACCTTCAGCATTATAATTATTTCACCCGCGCCGGACAGAGACTAAGACGGTGACGCTGCATGTCATGCCAAACCTCTCACAGCAGCGTCATCAGCTTGAGATCGTTTTTTTGAGATTGGCCTTTTTAGAGACCGCCGATCAATCATCTCACCCCTACTTTTTACCAAATAAAATACGTTGACATTGAAATATTTAATTCCCTTACTCATAGATTATCTTTATACCTTCTGCTAAAGATAAAGTCCATTACAACACATGGTTCAGCAAACAGAAAAACCCCATCCACAAAGGAAAGGCCACCCTGTTCAAGCCTAGCAGTTAATCAGACAGATTAACCGTTTTCCTGCCCGTGTCCTAAATTGACCTGACAACCAGGATCTGCAGGTTAACAAATGATGACTCAGCCGTCTGGGCTAGTCAGTTTAATAGGTGCATATGTGTGTGTGAACCAGACATGTTTAAGTTTTAGTCCCGCCCAACTGAGACTCTGAGAACTAGAGCAGCATTCTGTAGTAATAAACAAATAATTTTCTTATGATGCAAAAAGGGGCATTTAAATAGCTTGTTTTAGTCTTAAATGCAGCATAAATTCAGTCCAACAATACGAAAACAAAAAATTTTTCGCTAAAAAAGAACCGACTCCCGAGTAATTTGTTCTGTAATTTGGCTATACGGTTGTGCAGTGTTTTGATTCGCTAAAAAGGATGAACTCCGTTCTAGAATTGGACTTAACTGGTTGTGTTGGATGTTTTTGATTCACAAAAAAAAAAAAAAAGCACTGATTCATAAGAATCATTAAATCTGCACTAATTTACAGTGGTTGCACTCTACACCTTCGATTTACTAAAAAGATCCGATTCATCCGAGTCATGCTCTGAGAATTCAGATACACTGATGACTTTACAATCCGTTTCCTGTCTCATGTAATTGCTCAATCAGTGTTTCAGCCACACAAAGACGTCAATATAATGGCTTATAAACAAAGTCACGTAACGTCACCTCAGAAAAAAACATATTCGGGGACCATAAACTCATTAGTCAGCTAGAAAATTAAATTGTAGAGAGGGGCATTTTGCTAAATATATGCACCATATAACATATTCATTAGGGATGTAACGATTCACTCAACTCAACTCACGATTCGATTCACGATTCGAGTCACATATAAAAAAAAAAAAAAAATGAGATTTAAGACAAAATATAAATTAAATGTGTCCTTTTATTATTGCTTGGACAAAATGCTGCACATTTCTTTGTGAAATTGAAATAACACTATAATAATAATAATATACTAATATAGCACTTGCATATTATTGCTCTTTTGTTGGTTTTGATTGCTTCTATTGTCTATTGTAAAAATTGTAAATTTTAATTTAATGTAAATAACAAAACTAAATTTAAAATTTAAAACAAGCCCCAAATCAAATAAATAAAGTAACACAAACAAAATAAATCTCTTCATATAAACAAACTAAGGCTTTGTCTGTGCTCTTTCCATTTAAACTTAGAGATTAAAATTAATCATGATCCAAACAAAGATGCTGCATAAATCAGAATGAATCAGAATCAGAATGAGTTTTAATGCCAGGTATGTTTACACATACGAGGAATTTGTTTTCGTGACAGAAGCTTCCACAGGGTAACAGAATGACAGTGACAGAACAAAAAACTAAACTAAAACTAAAAATAAAAATAGAACAAGTAAATAAGGAATAAAAATATATAAATTGACAATTGTATGTGCAGGTATATTACAATAGACAGTTTTTTTATGTACAGGTACTGTATATTATGTGCAAATTTGAGGTGTAGGCTGAGTATGAGTGTTAGATAAATAAGTGTATGAGTGAATAAATAGTGTGTGTTCCACAGTTATTGTCAAGTGTTCATGAGATGGATTGCCTGAGGGAAGAAAACTGTTCCTGTGTCTGGTCGTTCTGGTGCTCAGAGCTCTGTAGCGTCGAACAGATGGCAACAGTTCAAAGAGGGAGGGTGCTGGATGTGAGGGGTCCAGAGTGATTCTGCCAGCCCTTTTGCTCACTCTGGATGAGTACAGTTCTTGGAGAGAAGGGAGGGTTGTACCAATGATTCGCTCAGCAGTCCGGACTACCCTCTGTAGTCTTCTGAGGTCAGATTTGGTAGCTGAGCTGAACCAGACAGTTATTGAAGTGCAGAGGACAGATTCAATAATGGCGGAGTAGAACTGTTTCAGCAGCTCCTGTGGCAGGTTGAACTTCCTCAGCTGGCGAAGGAAATACAACCTCTGCTGGGGTTTTTTTAACAATAGAGTCAATGTGAATGTCCCACATCAGGTCCTTTGAGATGGTGGTGCCCAGGAATCTGAATGACTCCACTGCAGTCACAGTGCTGTCCATGATGGTGAGTGGGGGGGATTTCTACTGAAGTCCACGATCATCTCCACAGTCTTGAGCGTGTTAAGCTCCAGGTTGTTAAAACTGCACCAAACAGCCAGCTGTTTAACCTCTTGTCTGTAAGCAGACTCATCACCATCCTTAATGAGGCCGATGAGTGTGGTGTCGTCTGCAAACTTCAGGGGCTTGACAGAGGGGTCTTTAGAGGTGCAGTCGTTGGTGTACAGGGAGAAGAGCAGTGGAGAGAGAACACAACCCTGAGGAGCTCCAGTGCTGAGTATACGGGTGCTGGATGTGAGTTTTCCCAACCTCACTAGCTGCTTGCCTGTCTGTCAGGAAGCTGTTGATCAACTGACAGACGGAGGTGGGCACAGAGAGCTGAGTTAGTTTGGGCAGGAGGAGGTTTGGGATGATAGTGTTAAAGGCCGAGCTGAAGTCCACGAACAGGATCCTCACATAAGTCCCTGGTCTGTCTAGATGTTGCAGAACATAATGCAGTCCAATGTTTACTGCATCGTCCACAGACCTGTTTGCTATGTAGGCAAACTGAAGAGGATCCAGCAAGGCTCCAGTGATGTCCTTCAGGTGGGCCAGCACCAGTTTTCAAATGACTTCATGACCACAGACGTTAGCGCCACAGGTCTGTAGTCATTAAGTCCATTAATTTTGGGTTTCTTTGGGACGGGGATGATGGTGGAGCGTTTGAAGCATGAAGGGACTTTGCACAGCTCCAGTGATCTGTTGAAGATCTGTGTGAAGATGGGGGCCAGCTGGTCAGCACAGGATTTCAGACAGACTGGTGTAACACAATCTGGGCCTGGTGCTTTTTTCCTTTCTGCTTCCGGAAGACCTGGCTCACCTCGTCTTCGCTGATCTGAATTGCAGGTGTGGGGGAGAGGGGGTTGTTGGAGGTGTGAATGGTTGAGTGGAGAGGTGTTCAGGGCGGGTGTGGTTGTGGGGTGTTTTTTCAAACCTGCAGTTGAACTCGTTCAGATCGTTTGCCAGGTGTTGATTCTCCACAGTGCTGGGGGATGGTGTCTTGTAATTGGTGATTTCTTTTAGACTTTTCCACACTGATGCTGGATCACTGGAAGAGAATTTAATCTTTATTTTTTTTGAGAATAATTCCTCTTTGCCACTCTGATCTCCTTTTCCAGTGTGTATTTAGCCTGTTTATACAAGACATTATCCCCCTTCCAGTGAGCATCTTCTTTGGCCTGACGGAGCTGTCTGAGATTTGCAGTGAACCATGGTTTGTCATTGTTGTAAGATAAATGACTCCTGGTAGGAATGCACATATCTTCAAAGAAACTGATATAAGATGTTACAGTCACTGTGAGCTCGTCCAGATCGGTGGCAGCAGCTTCAAAAAACACTCCAATCAGTAAAGTCAAAACAAGCTTGTAAATCCTGCTCTGCTTCATTAGTCCATCTTTTTACAGTCCTTAATACAGGTTTAGCTGATTTCAGTTTCTGCCTGTAGGTCGGTATAAGATGAACCAAACAATGATCAGAGAGCCCCAAAGCTGCCCGTGGGACAGAGTGATATGCATCCTTTATTGCTTTGTAACAGTGATCCAATATATTACTGTCTCTAGTGGGACACTTAATGTGCTGCTTGTATTTTGGCAGTTAACGGGAGAGATTGGCTTTATAAAGTCCACCGAGGGAATGATTAAAACAGAGTCCGGGTGTTGTGGTTCTGTGTCTGTGATCAGATCAGCGAGTTTTTGTAAAGCGGAGCTCACGTGTGCTTGCGGAGGAATGTAGACACTGACGAGAATGAACGAGCAAAACTCCCGCGGCGAGTAGAACGGCTTGCAATTAATGAAGACCACTTATAGATCTGAACAGCACATCTTCTTTAAAACAGTTACATCTGTACACCACCTCTCAATAATGTAAAAGCATGTCCCGCCGCCGAGCGATTTCCCCATTGATTCTGCGCCGCGGCCCGCTCTGAACAGCTGAAAGCCCGGCAGACTCAAAGCGCTGTCCGGAATGGCGTCTTTCAACCAGGTTTCCGTGAAACACAGAGCAGCAGAGTTAGAAAAATCCATATTTGTCCAGGAGAGCAGAAGGAGTTCGTCTGTTTTGTTGGGTAAAGAGCGGAGGTTCGCCAGATGGATGCTAGGCAACGGCATTCTGAATCCGCGCTGCCTGAGCTTCACGAGCGCGCCGGCTCGCTTCCCCCGTCTGAGCGTCCTGAAGCGCTTGATCAGCGCCACAGCACCCCCGACAACAATGTCCAGCAAAACAACCGAATAGTCGAAAACCGGTGAAATATAGGGTGGTGTGTACTTCCGAATGTCCAGCAATTCGTCTCTGGTGAAACTGATCGCAGGGATATAACTAAAGACAGGACAAACTAACAAAACATAAAAACAACTGCGGAGCACGCCACGGAGGCAGCCATCAGCGTCGGCGCCATCTTACAAGTGATCCTGCAACATGAGCAGTTTTTAATCTAAATTACATTGCATAATTTCTAAATTTGAAGCAAAAACAGGATGGTTTGACTTCAGTTTTGTGAAAATATACATAAAAATATCTGCATGAAACAAAAACAGCAGACGGGCTGAATGAGACGCAGATTCACTCTCTGCCAGCAGGTAGAGCTTAAAGTGTTTCCTTGGTTTCCGCTATAAACAAAGCAGAGCTGCACATATTAACTTTAATATGCAGGGCTCCAGACTGCAACCATTTTTTCTGCCTGTGCGACTAAATTTTGTGTGCGGTCGCACTGGTGCGACCACCACGTTGGTAAAATCATAAGCGCTTCAATTTCTGTTGCATATGAGAAACATCAAAAGGGCAAACGAAACTGAAAGCATAACGAAACAGTGCTTAGAGAGTATACCTACTCAGCTACAGCAAAAATGCTGATGAACTTTTATCATAGTTTATAGTTGTATGGAAACGAAAGTTGTTAACAGAAAATTTGGCATGTACTGTACCTGATATGTATCCAAAATAGGGGATTAACTAACTGCGAGCCGGTTGAAAATCGATTCAAATATGTGACGATTCAAATCGGTTGAGGTGCTAAACAAATCACGATTCATTTAGGGGTTTATATGAATGCATGTCTGAGGGGAAATTACTGTCTTTAGAAAAGTTTAGATAGCATTTTTTCTTTTCATCTTGCCTCTGTATAATGCATATTAAAGTTCATAAGTGCAGCGCTGCTTTGTTTACAGCAGAAACCAAAGAAACACTTCAAGCGCCACCTGCTGGTAGAGAGTGCATCTGCATCTCGTTCAGCTCGTCTGCTGTTTTTTATTTATTATTAAAAACTGCTCATGTTGCATGTATGCAGCATCTTTGTTTGGATCATGATTAAAATGCAGTGATTGCCTCTAATTTTAAATGGAAAGAGCACAGGAAAAACCTTAGTTTGTTTATATGAAGAGATTAATTTTATTTGTGTTACTTATTTATTTGATTCGAGGTTTGTTTTAAAATTTCAATTTAGTTTTATTTACATTTGCATTATATTTAAATTGTCATTTAGCAGACACTTTTATCCAAAGCGACTTACAAATGAGGACAATAGAAGCAATCAAAACCAACAAAAAGGCAATAATATGCAAGTGCTATATTAGTATATTATTATAGTGTTATATTTCAATTTCACAAAGAAATGTGCAGCATTTTGTCGAAGCAATAATAAAAGGACATGCACATTTAATTTATAATTTGTCTTAAATCTCATTTTGTAAAAATAAAAATAAAATCGTGAATCGAATCGTGAGTTGAGGGAATCGTTACATCCCTAATCCAAAATAATCGATATTGAATCGAATCGATAATCGAATCGAAAGCTTGTGAATGAGAATCAAATTGAATCGTGAAATTTGTGTCAAAACACAGCCCTAGTGGATAGGGTGTAAAAATAAAATAAATAGAATGACTCGGGTAGAGGTCTAGTGTCCTGCTATAAAAAAAAAAAGTATTTCTGTATACACACACCATAAATAAGATATTCTGAAGATATACACAAATAAATGCAGAAAAAGTGATGAAGACAAGTGAAAGGAAGTAAAGGAAGAAACGCTCATTGTACACCACATGCACAGACACTAGCTGGTTTAGAATAGATACAACAGCATGAATTTATGACAACATGCCTGTCTGCACAGTGTCATGACAGATGTTTTTTACAGCCTATCATTTTCAGTACAACAGTACCTGCATTCCTCTTTCTTCTGACAGTCTCTTTTACTATATTGTAATCACTGTATGTTTTTTGGACTTGTTTGCCCTTAGCAGTAATTTGAGTGACTGCGCTTAATCCCACCTCTTATGCATTTCGGCCCACCTCTCTTAAGTGAACAGTTTATTTATCTTAACAATCCTGCATTGCCAACAAGGCAAAATGTGGGATGTATTAAAGTCGGTTTTATGCAATATGCTGGAGATTTTGGTTGCCTTAGCAACAACGAATGAGATGACTTTCTTTCTGCACCCAAAAAGAAAAGTGATTACCTTTTAATATAATGCACTAAAGTGATCTGAAAACATGAATGGCTTTATTGATCAGGTCAGGATTTACATTGACAAATGCATGTGTTTTTTAGAGCACAGAGATGAGACGCTACATGAAGATAGGGCAAATAAAATCAATCAAATTTGGAGCCATGTGGGTGGGAAAGACAAAATCAATCTGTCCTCCAAAAACTGTATTGTTCAGAGAGCACAGGAACACACACACACACACACACAAAAATGAAACGCATTACCGCACAAACACAAGCCTTGAAGTGAAGGTCTAATCAGTTTCAGGATCTCTACTCTCAGCCAATCAATCGAGAGCCCTCTGGGACTCCGCCCACAGTGTCTAGACAGCCAGACGTTTGCTGCTCTACTGCATTCTGCAGCGGTGCACACGGCAGAGGTCACGGAGGTCAAGTCTAGCATGAGCTCAAACCAGACACTTGTTCTCAAGGGGTACTCAGTACCATCCATTCCAACACTGATTAAATCTGCTGATAAGTGTGTGTAAGTGCCCTGATTTATGAAACCTCACTACTTTCATGTTTTGATGCCGATGATTCGTAACAAGTTTGCACATGTAACTGAGGTTGATATTAAACTAGTCCTTTCCTCAAAATGACTTTGATAACAGTTCTATCTGACATTGCTTGGTTGAAATGACATGTGACCTTCTTCCACACCTGTTAAGGGTGATTTAACCAACTAGAAATGCTGCAAATAATTAGAGTCCTAAAAGTTTGTTTGCGCGATGTCCTCTAGAAGAGCTGATGTCAAAGTCAAGCTGCAGCACAAGAGAGAGAAAATGAATGCGCGTGAAAGGGAGAGAGACAGAGAGCTTGGTGCAGAGTGCTGCAGTGTCCTGTATCAGAACAGAGACCAGCTTTGAAGCATTTAGGAGAGACAGAGACATTACAGGACTTGAACCCCCACTACAGCATCAATGGGTTTCTAGCTCACATCTCAATCTCCATTAAAGAGTACATATAAATATACTTGGAATGATAGATTGTACTCAAATGACAACAATGATTGATCATAAAAGCATAGTTGATTGAATTGATTTTTTACCGACATTTCCAACTGACTAAAATACAGTGCCTATGTACAAATGTGCAAAACATTTGGAAACATCTTTTCTGACAGATGGAGATTTGTAACACAACAGACCCAGAAGTCCCTTCTTTCCAATGGAGACTTACAGAAAAGTTCCGACAGGAGTTCTTCGTAACAGATTTGAACCTCAGAAGCATTAATCATTAATAATTACCAATTATTTGTGGTTCATCCATAATTCTGTAGAATTGATGATAATGAATTAAGTCAGAAATAATTGTTTACATTATTTAACACTATAGGGCAACCCATAATAGGTTCCTTCTAAAGTATTGATGGTGTCCTACCCCATAAATGGGTTTTTGGTTAAATTAGGTCTGTGGTTAACACAAGTTGAAAATATTTTCATGTTTATTCTAGGGTTGGGCGATGTCTACCAAACTGCCATTGGACAATGTCTAAAATGAAACATCTTGATGGACAACGATATCGTGGGGGCGGGGTTAGGGGGTGTGCCCGAAGCATGAATCCGTATGCAGAAAGGCATGGAAAACAAATAACGCATTCTACGGAGCCACTAAAGGGACATGGTTAGCCACTTGCTAGCGGAAGACTATTACATTACAGTACATGAAAGTTCACTTACCACATACACAGAGTAAGGAGAGATGACTGATAGGACAATGGCGAATGATTTGCAGATACTGAGCACCACTGACAAATATCTAATCTTGTAAAATGTGTGGTAGGTACTGCGCTGGTAGTATAGAGTCAGTGTGAACGCGAATCTCGAAAGTGGAAGTAACATGAGCGCGCACATTCGAACGCGGTTTCAATGCCCTGTATATTAGTAGTGACTCCCTGATGGCCGCAATTTAAATACAATATAACTACCCAACGATATAATTGCGAGAGAAAGTATTGAAATTTTTTTTATCCTTCAATCTCGTAGGCTATTTATTCCCTTTAGGGGTTCCGCAGTACCATTAATTTCCTTTCCGAACGGGATTGGGATCGGGCGGATTGCGGGGGGTATGAGATCATGATGCTGATCAAATCGTGATGTATGATTAAAATACATCAGCAATCCCTCGTGATTTTTTTTAAGCTTTTACTTGTCTGGAAAAAGCCAGTTGCTAACAAGTTGCTAAATGGGATTTCAAAGATTATCTGGGGAAATTAAATGTCAGCACACTGAACCGGTAAATTCATCTAACTAGTCCACTTTTAAAACCTTGTTGTGTTTATCTCTCACGAAGTATTTTAACTCAAACTAAAATGCGTTTTCGTGTTGTAGTGTGGACTGTGAAAATGATGATGCATGTTTAGTCATGTGACACATACTGAACCAATACCAATATGTTTATAATGGTACCATGTTTATACTGGTATTGTGCCCGTTATGTGCTATTCACTTTCACACTGTTGCTACAGATGTCTTACTTTGTACACTCTTCATATCACAGTCCTGCAAAGATGACAGAAAATGTACTTGCGATTGCTGTTTTGGGGCAAAACATGAGAGGGCAGTTGCATTTTAGATCTAACACAGGCTGCCACTAGGGGGTGTACTGCAGAGATTGAATGCAGCAATAAAAGTCAAAAAAAGTCCAGAAAAAAAAGTAAAAAGGCAAGTTTAGCTCTGCAAAGACTGCACAAGCTGAGCGGTAGTTAGTGTCTTTATCTCTGCTCCGCCAGGACCGCAGTTCCCCTCATGCCCCGGCTTGCCTCCATCTGTCTCCCACCACAGGATGCCAACCAGGGACCCCAACCCTATCAGACCATCTCTGCCATATGCCTCTGTTCTGAGGTTAACCATAGGGATCGGTCTCAGGACTTTGAGAGACCATCCACCTGAACCCAGAAAGTGCAAAAACATCAGTTAGACAAACACAGAGGATTTGCTACTAGATTGTAGATGTGCACTGTACTGATTTATGCAAAATAAGAAATACTTATTTTAAAACAAAGGAGACTAAGCAGTGAACACACAGGTGGCATGACCTTTTCCATGGTCTGATCCATAAGTGTCCAGCTGTGATCGCTGCCTGATTGCCACTCTTTTTGGCTGTCATTTTCACTCCAGTCTAAGTATGTTCTGAGGGGGTGCAAGTAATTTAAGGATCCTCCTGGGCGTCCTTTCTTACACTGATCTGGGTCCAGTTCTGCAGTGTGTCAGACAATGACAGACAGCAGGGATTGCAGAACGACAGCTGATCCCGGTTCAGCATGTGTGCAGCTCCTACCCAAAGCCCTTATGCCACCTGACGTTTCAGTGCCAGAGGCCAGATGATGTGCTTCGCAGCAAGACAGGAAGCTTGGCGTATGATGATTCCGCGTCAGACAGACGGCTCTCAGCGAGACCGAAAGCTTTCTTCCCACAAGCAGTGAGTGTTCCGGTCTGGAGTGGGCGGCTGTCCCAACTCTCAGCCTCAAATCACTCACACACCAACAGGATAGCACTTGATTTACTGCATTTCACCACTACAATATTCTCAGACCACTATGCAACAAAATAAACATTACAATTTCTGGCCGATATCAATAAGCTGATTATTATCTTCGTTTGTTATAGCCGATACTAAAATTATATACTATTTTTGTCTAAATAAATTAAAAATAAAACACAAAAAACAAATCACAACATTATGCTATAAAGTATGAAAATTATATCTATTTTTACTTACTTTTGCTTAAGTAACAGCATTACTACATTATGAATTTTTTTTATAATGATTTAATTTTAATTAGTATTTTAACACTTTTCTGAAATTATATAATTATGAGTACATTTTTTAAATTTTAGTACATGCATTTTATATGTAGTATTTCTTAAAAATTACTGGACAATATAAAAAAAATATTTTAAAATTATTTTAAACAAAAAATTGCAAGATAAGATATGGGTTAATTTGAAAATAGAGACAATAAAAAGTTTTATTTAAACAACAACTGGGGAGGGAAATGAGCACACACACAATTATATACTCCAATACAAATAAATAAATACATCTGTAATATCGGCCAATATGGTAAAATACAATTGTGAATGCCTATGAAAAAATCCTTTGTCAATGAAAATAGGGTGTTAATGTATTTTTTTATATTAATCAAATCTCAAACATGAAAACCAAATAAAATAAAAAATAATAATTTAAAAAATCTTTGAATAATAAATGGTTCATTTTCAAAAAGAAAAAATCAGAGTCAAGATTGTAAAAAAAAAAAAAAAAAAAAAAAAAAAAAAAAAAAAAAGTAAAAAAAACTAAACGTAATTTAAAACATAGGGGACAAATTGTAAAATAAGCATGCAAAATTAACACCCAAAACACATAAAACATTTGTAAAAAGGTGTAGTAACGGCCATTACTGCACCGATAGGCCTATATTGTTCATCTTCTTTATTAAAAAAAAAACGTAACGAATAATAAATATAAATTTTTATATATTGATAAACCACTCAAATAGCAAAAAAAATTTTGACCAAAAAAATAAATATTAAATATATATATATATATATAGTATAATATAAATTAAATAAAATAAAATAAAAGGAACCAAGCTCACATTTTGCCCATTTGTGATGGTCAATCAGCAAGCCTGCTGGGTAATTTGGGCAGTCTGTGGCCAACAGAGTAAGTTTTGTGCAGGCAAACAGGTGCTGATGCACCGTAAGTCCTGTTTAGCTTCGGTCACGCTTTGGACCGATTTATCATTCTTCAGTCCCTGAGCTCCATGCGCCTCCACGACTCACTGTTACACTTGGCCCGATGCCGCTGCAGATCCATCAGCTGACACTCTGACACACCTCGCCGTCTGCCTGGAGCGGATGACATCACAGCTGGGACACGAGCTCATTTTTCAGGAGTGGAAAGTGTCCTTCTGTGTCGATAAACGTCATTCAGGGGTAACGCAGAGGAACGGCTCACATTCATAAGTACAGAATGAACATGAGGCAGTGAACCTTGGAGACAAGCGGGACAGAGTCGGTGACTGAATGCCACAGACGACAAGTTAGAAGTGAAATAAGAGTCAGATGCCTTTAAGCAACAATAAAGGCTCTGTCAGACTCTATCTGGCAGCGTATGACACAATCATGTCTGTGTCTCTCAACTGGGCCAGAACCTGCAGCGCACAGGAAAGGACACAGAGAGTGGAGTCTAAAACTGGGCCGAACACTAGTCACGACAGCCACTAGCAGCACACTCAGTCCAAGTCTGGACAGGGTCAGCTGACAGCTACAGCTACACACACACACACTCCCCGTCTCAGTCTCGCATGCATAAAATATTAACAACCCATAAATAAAGCCGTGATTATAGGATGTTAATCGCTTTGGACATCATTAAGAAGCCATTTCAAACATTTCACTTCTTGTTACACAAATTAAGATAATTCTCAATCTTTTTGGAGCTCAAAAGTGACATCAGTAAGTAAATATCAAAGCCTCAAATGAACAAATGTGAAATAAAATGAGCATCTGCTGGAAAATGACTCATGCTCAATCCTTCATGCTCAAGTCCAAGTAACCCAAGACAAAAAACCCAAATATAACTACTGCACAATAAATGAATGCATTATTAAATCTGACAGAAAAACTGTGGTGAGCCGAAGAATATATGAATCTATTAACGGATATATTTTTTACATTTTATTACTTTAAAACTTGATTCTGATCAGTCAATTATGCATAACTGAAAGATAAACTGGTTATTCCATCACTCTTCATGGAAACATACCGGTGCTACCTTCATTGTGTGACTCAACACGGCTACTATGACTATAATAAAAATGACATTAACGTATACATACAGTTTTTTATATGTATGTGTGTGTGTATACACATACTAATAATTCTTATAGTAATATATATAAGCTATAATTTTGTAGCTGAATATGTAACTAAATATATACAATAGTTAAAAAAGTATAAATATATACAGTCCACTGAAAAAGTAATGAGTATCGGAATGATACAAGACCCTTCCCTTACTAACTTACAGAAGAAATTACAAAAATATAATAATAAATTAAAAAACTGCTCTAAAAGTATAAACTGCAAATCAATAAAGACCTATTTATGAATAAATCTTACATTAATTATTTGGCATTAACAAAATATATATTTTTAAATGTTTTTCTTTACATTTACCAAATAATAATAGAATTAGCTAATGGTAATTATTAGCGGATTATAGCAGAAAAAAAACGAAGACAGCTAGCTCTGTCTGGCCCAAAATGAGCCCGATTACGTCTAAATGAAGAACTGGGTTACATTCAGGGTCCCGTTAAAGCAGCCGGCTGCGGTCTCCGTTAACGCAAGACCTAATAATACTGACGATAAATGATCTGATCTATCTAAGAATATAAATATGGCAGTCTATAGTCTTATCTTGCGCAACAGCCCGACTATAGGCTAGTATTTGTTGGGCTAAATATGAAGTCGGAGGGTCCTAACAACTTTTTGTGCCCCAGACTAAACCCGCTACGCTCCTCTCTATCAGCGGGGCCACTGGCACAGCTGGCATCATTACACACCCATCTCATGCCCTCTGCACAAAAACCAGACATACACGGGGAGAATATCAGCTCCTTACCTCTGCAGAGTGGGATCAGGAAACGGCACTCTGAGTCCGCGGAGAGCAGAAGCCCGAGTCGTGTTGGCTGGTGATCCGGCGGAGATGACCTGGATTTCACCGCCAGCCTCGACGGCGTAAAAATAATCAGGCGAACCGAGGCGAGTGAAGCCAGCGGCAGTAAGACACACTCACTGATGGAGGACAGACGAACAGCTTTTAAAATAAGAGACTCAACGCAAGCGCGCGACACAAATCTTCAAAATAAGAGTTTCATGAACCAAAAAAAATAAAGAAAAATTTAAAGAAAAAGATTGTAGAGTTTTTTAAGTTGCAAGTTAACGTTTGTTTTACTACACTGTAAAATGAGATCTTATGTTGATTTTAAATGTCTTAAAAGTTTACAAGTAATTATTCTCATTCTTTTGCTTATAATTTTTTATACGTCCGAGCTGGATTTAGTCGTTCTCTCATCTTGAGGCCTGAAGGGCAGCAGGGACGTTAAGTGCATTCATATGCCTCCCCCTACTGGAATGTTTTGGGGATAAAGTCACAGTTTTACTCATTGAATAAATGAAAATCGATCACTATTGCATTTTTAAAACACAAACAGTTTCTAGTTTTCTTAAAAGATACAAAACGAAAAACTACCAAAATAAAGCTTTTTTCATTATATAGATAGTTGTTAGCCTAAATACTTGGTGTTGTGATTCCTTATTTTCATTCTGATTAAACAATATACTGGCATGAGTGATGGAACTACAGTATTTATTAATATTTTGAATAGCTCTATTTGTACTTCAGTTTTAGTTTAGTCATTTTATTAAACTTTCCTAGGCAACATTTCTAATGTTCATTTCCTACGTTTTTGAATACTCCTACACATTTAAATGATTGAAAACAATTTTAACTGGTTCAGTTAACTATAGCAACAATGGCTTCCATCGCCATTAATAAGTGTATTTTGATTAAGGCTTTATTATTACATGTTTTAAATGCTGATGTCACTGTTCAGTCCTCATCTGTATTTGGCCAGCATAGTTTCTCCCAGCTGAGCAGAAATACTGAGCAGAGCATTGGACAGTCATTCAGAAAATATGTCTGGAAATAAAACATGTGGCACCACTACATCACTACACTGTTTAAAAATTCCCTCTTGGCTAGGATATAGCCCATGATCAGAAAACAGTGAAATTGTGACCCTTTGAAATTGCTTATGTGTGCAATTTTTCTTTCATATGTTGACTTCTTAGACTACTGTAGATATATAGACTGTTGCAGATATATACACACACACACACACTAGGAAATACATCAACACAGGAAAAACTGCACTCATCATTTCACAAAATCCATAAGAATATTTTACCCATATAAGCAGACATTTTCTCTGACAATAGAACAACTAACAAATCTGTAACACATTTCTATGTATAATCAATCTCTTCTTTACATTTTCTTTTCAAACCAGGAAACAAGATGACTCCAACACTCATTTTTAAATTCAGTCATAGCTTTATTTTACCTCTAGGTGGCACAAGGCCCAAATATACAACGCTGTCCCTCTTAGTCCTAGGGAGAAGCGTGGGAGTCCGCAAAGCAAAACCAGACTCGTCAAACCCAGATTTTGGGAATCCAGACTACTCTACTCAAGTTCTTCTGTGCAAAACCAAGTCTCAACTTCTATGATTCTAGAGCCAGAACCCGAGCCGCGCAGGATCTAGATTTGTGTGGTCTGGCTGTGGAGCTTGGGCTTGTCAATGAAACACAGACATACTAGATACAGTGTAAGAGTGTCTATTTTCCTCCAGAGATGTTCAAAGCTCATAGCAGAGCTCAGAATCATCCTCTCAGCGTCTGGTCTCGAAGAGACCAGTCGTGATGAGTCTGGTCCGGTCCAGCTCATCTGTTAAATAAATCCAGAGCCTTCCTCATGGCACCCGTGGTCTACCGTGCAGGTTAAACGTGAAGGTCAGTGAGTAGTGAAGGGGGCCCATGAGACTCCATTAGTGTACAAGTCTGTGCTGGTGTGTTTTTCCAGGGCGTCACATGTGTCATCGTATCCTCTAGCGGGGGCTAATGCGGTCGTGTCTGGCCCAACATCTTCAGCCTGGCCTGGTCAATCACATCCAGCAGGTTCTTGGCATCTACGGCAAGTGCGTGTGCAGCTGTTAGCATCTGTTTCTTGTAGTCCTGCTGCAGGCTGGTCATGACGTATTGCTGGGCCAACTTCATCTTATTGATCAGCTCAGCCAGGTCTGAATTTAGAAGCTTCTGAGCCATTTCAATCTGAAGACGAAGAACAAGAGTAACAGTTAGCCGAGCTGGCAGGAAGGACGTTGGGAATGAGAGTATTTAGTGTTAGTCTGTGAATGCGTTTACCTCTCTGTGTGTGTGAGCCGGTAGTAAAGGTATCGTCTCATCCACAGTGGCCAGCAGTGTTCTCAGTGCTAATCCCACTCCCTGAAACACACATTTTCATGTTGAGAATGTTGAAATGACAAAAACTATATGATGGAAAGCAAGCTTACAATAAAAAAGTGATATGACAGCTTTGAGATTCACTGATTATCTTCATCTCCATTGTGGCTCTCAAATCAAACTGGTTTGATGCTGTGATATTTAGTTATAAGTAGTGTTATATTAGTATTATTTATATACTATAATAGAATGTATTAATATTTTGAATTCACTTTTTTTTCTATTTTAAATTTAAATTTTTATTTTAGTTTTAGTAATTTTTGTGTAGGTGTTCTTTCATCATAATTTTTTTTTTACTATTCTATTTAGCTTTACTAATTTATCCCCATACTCCATAATAATGATTCCTCCAGATCCTTCCCCTGGTGTCCCCCTCACATCAACATCCACTGAAAAACTTGCTTGAATTGCATATTCTCTCCTGTTTATACAAGGGTCCTTGTCATTGGAGAAAGCGATATTATGGGATTTGAGGACTGTTTGTATTTTACTCGCAGTTAAAAAGGTCCTTTCATGAGGATTTGTTTCTTTCAAACACGCAGCTTTTGGCTTCACTAGATGTTAATTGATGGACTGGAGTGTGATGTGATTACTTGTGATGTTTTATCAGCTGTTTGAAATCTCATTCTGACGGCACCCATTCAGTGTGGGCAAAGTGAATGAACAAACATTGGTGAGCCAATGAACAAACAAACTACAATCAAATGTTCATTTTTGGGTGAACTTCCTTTAACAATAACAACACTGGTTACGAGACACCTTTGATGTCAATGACCATGCCATAGATGCCTGCTGTCATTGTTTTTTTGTGTCATACCTTCACCATGGGCACGTATTCTTCAGGGGGAGCTGGCTGGATTTTACTGGACATCTCAATCACAGCCTTCACCAGCCCTGTCACATTTTCATAGACCTTATCGTTGGACCGATCTAAGTTAGCTGTTGGGGGTGGGTTGATCTCCTGAGGCTGAATCTAATGACAAATACAAAGTAACAAGCTTTAAAATGCTGCATTACTGACGATTATTAAATTCCAAGCATATAATGTTGCTATCTACAAACAAAGGATTTAGTATGAAGGTTGTGTTACTGAATCCATGTTACAGGGCACAAGTAATAATGAAATAAAGAGGTTTGTGTTATGGTACAGATTTCATGTTTGACACTAGATGGCAGCACAAGCAACTACTGGAGACCCTTCACCACCTACTACAATACTGAGCTGATTAGAAATCCATCTGCGCACTCTTGATTTTAACACAAAACATGATATGTTGACAAAAAGGAGTAGTTCCCCCATGTTAAATATAAAAAGAGATCAAGGAAATATTTTAGTGTAGATTTTAAACACAATATACAACTCAATATACTGTTAGCTAAAATCACAGCTGATTTAAAAAGCAAAGGACATGCACAGAGGCACAAGATCTATACAGCCCATGTAATTCAGTTTAGTGGATAATGAAGTTATGATTCTCAATGATATGGTTGCGTAATGACATGGCAACTGGTTAAAAAGGGGGCACAAACACCGACAGAAACATAACACTGAGTCTACAGGTGGTCTTACCCTCCAGGGCTACCAGCGCAAAAACAGTGCAACAGAGGAAGGGCAGAGGCACAGAGCAAGAGAATAGTGTGCAGAGAGAGAAAAAAAGAAAGAGATTAATATAACTTTATATACACATGCTGCAGAGATAGAAAGAGAAAACAGCTTGGAGTTACGTCGTCATTGTCAATATATTTTTGAATCCAACCACATGAAATTGTTGCGAGATTTTAGTTCTGTGAAATTATGTAACTAAATTTACATGTAAAGACCTGATGAAATCAAAATGACAGTTTTGTGCCTTCATTTTGTACTCCCGAAAGTTGTCTGAAGTAACTTTTTAGTAAATAAACATTTAAAATGTACAATCTTCAGACTAGCAATAGCAAGTAGGCTATCATGACTGTGACATAACTAACCTTTTAGCTATTTAAAAATTCCCCAACCAAAGTTGTTGTTTAAACAGAAAATACAAGCCAAAATCAGCACTAGAAAGAAAACCGCACTTGTCGAGCGTTATTATGGGACCATAAATGTTTTCTACTGACCAAACACGGCTACAGCTAAAACTCCTAAAAACTATAAAATTGCAAAGCAGACCGCAATTATAATGTGCATTGTTCCTAATTATATTTTCCATTCTGCATTGCATTTCTGCTGTTGCTTGCTTGTGAGACCCCCTGCACGCTGACCCACAGCATCAGGAAAACCCGCTGGAATGGAAACTGCCAGGCTCTTGGTGTGCAGGGATCTTTTTATGAGAGACCCTGCAGAGCAATTGTGTGCTTGTGTATGTGAAAGGGGCTTCAGGAATGAGGATGATTTTAATGAGGCTTGGCAAACAGCATCTCTTGGCATGCTAGCTGCTCCTGAAGGCGACCCGCAAGTACAGATGCTAATCTTACCAGCCTCGCAGTGTGTGTGTATGTGTGTGTGTTTTTGGTGCTATTTCTAACTTTATGTGGTTTAAAAACAGCAGCAGTGATTATTGTAAAGTTACACATGCACAATACTCATCCAAAACTATAAGAGTTAGGTTTCTCATAGGAGTTTGCCGTGTAGTAGTTCTGGTACCTTCACTCCTTCATTGTAGCAGTCTGTAGGGTTGAGGCCGGAGACTCCTGCTGGGTGGCTGGGAGCTCCGGGCCGAGGAGGCTTTTTAGGAGGTGCTGCGTGTTCTGAGGACGACAAAAAGAGTCAGTCTGTAAGTCAATCTGCACTTTTATGCAAGATACACTTTGCAAAGCCAAAAAATAAATAATAAATAAATACAATTATATATATACCTACAAACATATACAACATTACACCACACCATACATACATACATACCATATCTACATCATATAATATCTATAATATACGTTATAATAGACAACACCTGCAAAGTATATTACTGTATACTATATAATATTATATAATATATTAGATAGGTATATATATACTATATATCTAGTGTTATCACTTAGCCTCCAATAATTATTTACCAGTCATTACTCTGTTTTCAACAATGATAAGGAGAACCAAAAATTTTGACTCGCAAATCAGCATAAGAGAATGCTTTTTTGAAGGAATCTGTTACGCTGAAACTGAGTAAATACTGCTTTAAATTCAGCTTTGCCATAAAGAATAATTATTTTAAAATATATTACAATAGCAAACAGTCATTTTAAATTGCAATACTATTTCAAAATATTGCTGTTTCTACTGTATTTTTGATCACATAAATGCAGCCTAGGTGAACATAAGAGACTTCTTTCAAAAACATCTGAAAAAAATTGTACTAACCCCACTCACCTGCTTTCCCTATAGGTTGGTAGATGTGCTGGTTTCCAGTCTGCAAACAAAAAACACAGTTAAACAGTTAAAAATATGCAGGAGTCAAGACAGACAGTGCCATGTGTGTTGTTGTGGTCTGGTTGGGGAGCAGCCTGGATGCCTGGCATGCCAACACACACACAACACACACACACATTTCTTAAGACCACAGTGAATCAAAGAGGACAGCCCAATGAGACAGGATAGACATTCAAAACCACTGCAGCAGACAAACGAGCTCTACAGAGCAGCTGTGGCGTTCCAGATCATGACAAGCATGAAGTGCATTCAAATACTAGTAAACATCTGTAGTGGTTCTGTGTTAACTTTAGAAGTGGGAAGGCGGAGCAGATTGGGTTTCTTGAGTGTTCACTGCTGCTTGTTTCCTCACAAAAGGGCCCTTGTCCTTGGTCTCCCATTTATCCCACTGATTTTTTAACAGATATCCAGCTATAATAGACATTTCATTATCGTAAAGCTTATAAAAGCACACTACAGCAAACTAAATGCATATGAACTCAGTTCACTAAAGAGATGATATGCTGAGATCTATCAGCGGAGTCCAAGTCTGAGACCACAAATAAAAATGGTCCTATTTTGCATTTTTGTCATTTCAAATTATCATACTGTCATTTTAACAATTTCAAAAATGAACATGATTTTCAGAATGTCTCAGAATTTGGCTTGTCCCTTTCTTACTTTTTTAACATGAAGTCTGTCAAACCTGATGATCATGATTTGAGAATGATCTAAAGAGCATCTTGTGCTTCAATGGAGGCAAGAACATCTGACTGTACAAAGAGTCACATGACCAATGTCACAATTTTTACTTTTTTAATCAGTGACTTACAATAGGAACATCACACTTTTAATTTACAATTTAGTTATCCTGTGTTTTAAAGCTTTAAAACTGTAAACAGAATTCTGAAATTAGATTTTTAGACCTCCATAGCTACGCATGAGTGAACACAATCCCCCAGTTGTAAATCACAGTTATTTATTCTTTTAGTCTTCCATCAAAAACAATTTAAGTGAAATTCCTGTGCATGTACAGAATTCCCCCACAGCGAGTGTGAGGTGACGCCCATATACAATATAATTTACTGCAGATGCCCATGAGTGGGGAAAACTACTATATTTAACATGACCTGATCAGATGATTAACACTCACACACACACTTGCTTTAGAGACAGTCACTATGAACTGTTGTTGTATAAAAAGAGTTGTGTAAAAATGCTTAGATTTTTTTTTTCTAATATAAAAAATCTAATTGGTCTGGAACAATATGATGATAGTGAGTAAATAGAGACAGAAGTTTCATTTTTGGGTGCATTATCCCTTTAACTTTAAATACATAAATAACTTATGTTTATTAAGATTTACACAACCATTCAAAAGTTGGGAGCCAGATTTTCTTTTTTGGATATGTTTTTGAAAGAAGTCTCTGATGCTCACTCAGTTAGTAATAAATTGTAATTTATTTCTGTGATGGCAAAGATTAATTTTCAGTCTTCAGTGTCACAAGAACCTTCAGAAATCATTCTAATATGCCGATTTGGTGCTCAAGAAACATTTCTTACTTTTATCAGTGTTAAAAACGGTTGTGCCGTTTAATATTTTTGTGGAAATCATGATAAATATATTTCAGGATTCTTTACTAAATAGAATGTTTAAAAGAACAGCATTTTTTTGTAACAATGTAACTGTTTACGGTTACTTTTGATCAATTTAAAACATCATTGCTGAATAAAATTATTAATTTCTTCTTCTAAAAAAAAAAAAACTTTCAAACAGTAGTGTATTTCAACAAAAAGTAAGCAAATGAAGAGAAACTCACTGGTCCCTGAAGGCTTCCATCATCACGGTCGATGCTGCCTCTGGAACTTCTCCCATCAGGCTTCTGCTAACACACACACAGAGAGAGAAAGAAGGTCAAACCTGACTCTCCTCATTCGACAAATTGATGTCTGTCATATCTACTGTGCTAATTCGCACCCCGTCCTGACCTGGAGTAATACAACAAAATTCCAGCTAGAAGCAATTTGTATTTCCTCAATGAAAATGACAATGCTGCACGGCACAGTAGCAGCCAGCCAGAACACATTTGATGTTTAAATGCCACAAAAAGTAGGAAAAGTGATTAACATTTTCTCACATGGTAAATCATTTCTTTGTGTTGAAATCACATCAAATTTGTTGCTCACAAAACTTCACACACTAACTCATGTCTGTTCCTACTCCTTTGAAATGACAATAAACCATCCATAAATCAACTGAATATAAACCAATCATTTACAGCAACTATGTCCATGATAGTTCAAGATCCCTCAAAGATGAACTAAAAACAGTGTAAAATCTACACATTTAGCTTTACTAAAATGGCACCCTCCCCTTCCCATTCTTCCAAGTTCACCGTACCAGTTTTCCGAAGCAGGATTTGAAGACCTGCATCTTCCCGTCTCTTCCTGTGAGCGTTTCTCTCTGGCGTTTCTTAAGCATGGAGCAGAGCACGGAGTAGATCTCCATTAAGCAAGCCCGTGGGTGTGTGGGATAAGTCATAGAGTGTGTGTGTGAAGTGACTCCTCTCCTGAATGTGAGACATATTAAACGCACACACTGACTCACTCACAGCCGACGAGCCTCAACTCAGCGAAGCCAAGCCCTTTTCTGCTCTCCTCCTCCTCTCTCTCTTTCCCTCTCTTCCCCTCCCATTATCCCTCATGAACATTTGCGTATAACATCTGTGAAGAGATGAAAACTTCCTCTGATCAGTAATTTAACTTTCAGCAGATGCAGGTCAGACTGAGTTTACCCGTCTCACGCCTCAGTGCCAACAAAACCCTTCATTACTGAGGAATTCCTGAAAACTGCACCTGTATCAAATGGCCGGGATCACAACTCATTCATCTGCTCACAACATCCAAAAAAAAATAATCCTTTAATATAATTTTTTTTTTTGTAAGGTCACATCTTGGCTGTTTGAGGTCATTTTTGACCAGGAAAGTCAAAGTAAGTTTAGCTTTTGTTAATGAGGGGGAAAAAAAGAAGAAACGTTTACTGAAATGTTACACCACTAACTTCCTTGAAGTAGTAACAATAAAATCATGCACGTTTTAGAGGATTTTATATTTTTTTAGATCTTATGTGGATCATCTTTGTGTAAAAAAAAAAAAAATGAAATTGGTCAAAAATGACAGAAAAGCTTGTAATGGTTTTAAAGGAATAGATGATCTCAAATAAAATTATTTGCTCATATTGGAAACCAAAAAAAAATTCAAGTTGTCCATACAAATCATGCACTATACTTTAATATTCAGTTAGTTCTGAATCAGTCAGATTCATGAACAAATCGTTCTTCAGAACCAGTTCACTAATCACTAATCACCAAAGTCACTAATCAGACAGTGATTTGTTCACAAATCAAAATTATTTTGTTCTTAAGCGTAAACTTACAAACTCAATGATTCAGTCAGCAGAGAGGAAATTATTAATGAATACAATGTTTGACTTCAGAAGACTTGGAATAAAGCTAACGAGTCATGCAGACTACTTTTATGACATTTGTTGTCATTTTTGTAGCATGTAACTATGAACAGTCGCTGTACGGAAAAGAGCAGCATGATTCTTCAAAATACCCCCTTTTGTGCTCCACTGACTAAAAACTGTTTACGTGTTTAGAAAAACGGCATGATGAGCAAATAATTTTTGTATTCCTATAAGAGCTGACATTTCATTTGAACAGAAGTTGTTTGTGAGGAGAAGTAACAGTTTAAGCAGAAGAATGAATGTTGTTTGCTGTGGTAGAGCTCTGAATGCCCTTTTTAGTTGGTACAGGAAGCTGCGTGAGTTTTTTCTGTGAGACCAACTGAACATAATGACACAGTGAAGATACAAATGACGGAGACTGTGAGCCAAAACTTGGCATACCACAAACACACAGATATTCTCAGACAAACTTATATGCAAAATAACATTCGTGCACACATATCACTGCCTTCTAATTCATATTGTATCTGTAATTCTTCAACAATGCGAATGATACCAATAGCTGATGTGAAATTGTGAGGATCACTCATAACCGTTTACAAATAAATGGAGCAGGAAACCACAAACACTTATTCTCAAACAAACATGAAAATGACTGTTTGGAATATCATATCATTGCTGCGGCTATAAATAAACATCAATATGATTCTCCACTAAAATATTTTTTAGGAAGAAGGAAAAAACTAACGACCACATAATACAGCTAAGCAGGGGGAAACAAAGATGAGCAGATGAATGTGAGGAAGAGATGGAAGAGGTGAAGGTGAATGGGATCAGTACCAGTAGTCTCTCCTCCTGCTCCAACCAACGCTGATCATCCTCCATCTGCTGCTGCTGCAGCAATAACTGCTCCTCCATCAGCTGCGACAGACCACCGCGCACAGCCACACCATCCTGAAACAAACACAATTCATTAACATATGCTAATAAACATGACAAAATGATATTAAGATATGACAACCAAAAACAAACAGGCACTCCAGTCTTGATACTGTAGCTGCCTAAAAGGGTTAGTTCACCCAAAAATAAAAAAAAAATTAGAAAATTAGCCCATAAATTACTCACCCACAAGTCATCCTAGGTGAATA
Organism: Sinocyclocheilus anophthalmus; assembly: GCA_018155175.1. NCBI lineage: Eukaryota > Metazoa > Chordata > Actinopteri > Cypriniformes > Cyprinidae > Sinocyclocheilus > Sinocyclocheilus anophthalmus. The sequence goes on along the minus strand of JADLZN010010234.1, from coordinate 11,962 downwards.
TGACTTTCTTCATTCAGACGAATACAATCAGAGTTATATTAAAAAAATGATCTTTGATCTTTCAAGCTGTTTAATGCCACTCAGCGGGTGTTGCATGCATCAGTCCAAAAGAAGTTAAATAAAAAGCACCCATCCATAAAAAAAAGTGTCTCGCACAGCTCCGGGGGTGAACAAAGGCCTCCTGTAGTGGATCGATGCGTTTTTGTAAGAAAAATATCCATATTCAAAACGTAATAATCACTTTAATGTAGCTTGCGTCAACAGTCCTACACAGCAGTAGTTCGGGCGGATGACGTATGAGGTCAGCTTTGCGCATGTGCCGCTCAGAAGTGACACACACGGAAACGCAGCGGAGAGATCAAAACAAAACAACGGTCACTTATTTGAAGTACAAAACGAGGAATTGTAAAGAAGAATGTCGGAGGATTTCGATATAAACTAAGAGGAGACTTGTTTTTCCTTTGCTAAAGTAAGGAAACTTTGCTTCCTTTGATCCTGTTAACAAACGTTGGTTTTCATGAGACTCACCGGCGCATGCGCAGCGCTGAACTCATACATCATCAGCCTGGAACTGCTTCTGTGTACAACTGTTGGCACAAGCTACATTAAAGTGATGATAACGTTTTGAATATAATATTTTTCTTACAAAAACGCATCGATTCGCTACAGGAGGCCTTTGTTCACATAAGATCCTGAATTTCCCCACAGATTTTGCTCAAGTTGTTCAAGTTGGTCACAAGAATTCGCCTTGTTGAACAACAGCTGCTCGGTTTGACTTCTGTGCGAGTGGTGCTATTAACAATTGCCCTTGTTTGGCTTTTTTTCTGAAGAACAGTGGTAAATTTAACTGCTCAGGACAGGCAAGGGACTCGTGAACAACTCATGAAACTCATCACACGGAAAAAAAAAACAGATCATCCAGGTAAGGACAATAAGGTAAAGTTCACTTACTCTTTCGACAGCACAGTGTGAATGTTTAATGGAAAGTGTTCAATAAAGACAAAAAAGATTATAACTTTTTGTGTGTTGTTCGCATAAGTACATTGTATTTGTCTAAACTTGTGAATCTGATGAAGATCAGATGATATTTTATGACCAATTAATGCAGAAAACCAACCAATTTACATACTTATTAATAAATACATGTAAAATAAATAAATGGAATCCAAAATAAAACCTCAAAGTGACTGATTTGAAATGTTCTTTATGGCAGCAACTCCTTTCAGGTCATGCAGGCCATGAGAAGAGCACGAAGGCATCAGCATGATTTGCCTTACTCATGAAGAACACACTTTGTGCAGCCTTTGGCCAAAATGAGCTACCTTAAAAGGCCTCCAACATTTATTAATGTTTAAAACAGCCTTCACATTGGGAGCATCTCTGAGATGCCTAAAATGCTGTTTATGTTGGCAGCTCATTCGGTTTTGAAACAGAGCTTAGATTTCAGCATTCAGAAATCCTGCAGATGTCTAACCTCCATGCTGGGATTCCACATGTGATCCTGAGCAGCCCTGCGATGGTTCCAGCTGTCGTGGGGATCAAGTACAGTCCCTGCGGCCTGGGTAAGGTACATCCCGCTGGGCACTGGAAGTAAGCCGTGTGGGCCTGAGTGCCCTGCCATCTACATCATGCCAAAAGGACATATAAAGCAAACTTACATTCTTTATGTACATTCAGGGGTTAATTCACTAGTGTTTTATTCAATCCACTTGCAATCCAACTAGTTATCTGCTGCGTCCTCCACACTCTAGTAGTCAGAACTGAGTCTTAGTGAATTTACCCATCTGAATTAGACTAATAGAAGCACTGTACCTGGTAATGATTGTGCTGGCCCATGTGCTGAGGACTAGGGTAGAACCCTTCACTGGAGCGGGGACTTGGATAACCAGGTCGACTGGGCTGTAATCATAAACACAACTATGTCAATATACTAGTACATCTTGACCAATCGGGTTAATGTTAGGTGATGCTGTTAAAATCAGTCCACCAGACGCACACAAAATTCTTGGCATTTTGTGTGGATGAAGATTTCAGGCTGTTGAAGGGGAAAAAAATTAAAACAGGCAAACAGAAAATGCAAGCAGTTAATTAAATGTTAACACAATGCTCGTTATTTCAGAAATGTTATTATCATTCTACAGTACGTGAGCGGGTATTATATATTAAAGGGAAGGGATTGAAAAATGAATGCTTATTGACAGGAGGCAGTCTTCATCCAATTGGTTGGGATACTCCGTGCTCAGCTGTGGGTAGGTAAAAAAAACAGAAGTTGGACTCATCTACCTTATAAACCCGTTCATAGAGAGAGTCGACTGACCACAGCTCCAGATGAGCAAAGGAGGAAACAAAGGAACAGAAGGAGAAAAGTAGGTGACAACATACAATAACATACACTAAGTGGACAGAAAAGGGTTAAAATGTGGGGAAAAACCCTCATGAAGGCTGGCATGAGAGTGATGGGAATTCTTGTCTCTAGTGAAGGACTACCAAAAAAATGTCCTTTTGTTAATAATGATGTTTGGAGATGCGGATGGGGTTGGGAACCTTTTTACAACTGTTTTGTCTGCACTTCTGAAAATAAAGCTATATTAATTTTTGAGATTCACAAAACCACACACGTCTATCAATGGCAGGTTAAAGCTTAATTTTTATTTAAATACATGTTAAAAATCAGGTCTGGCACACAGTTTAGTTTACATGCACTGAAGAGGCAACATGCAGTTTTCCTACACAGTTTTATCTGGAAGATTTTTAACTTGGTTTTAGCCTAAAATCATCTTTGATCATGACTGAAATGGTTTAAAATGGCTCTAAAATAAGAACTACATTGAAGCCTAAAAGGCACCACGGTAATTAAGTCACAGTGGTTGAGTCAGTAAAATACCTTTACTGTATTAAAGTTCAATTTCTTTCAGACTAAAGCAATAATTTGTCTTTATAAAATGTCATGTAAATACTTTTTACATGATTTTTGCAAAGTTCGACTAACAGACCTACAGTAGATAATGTGATTGTAGTTTGGCTTTGTCCTACATGTACTGTATACATGTAAATCTGACTCTGCATTTTCTCCAAAAGCCAGAGGTGGCATGCAATGTGAATTTAATCCTTCATATTTCCAATAGAGTGCAACAGTCTGGTTCCGGAAATAAAAATCACATTAACTTTCTCCACAGGGCAACTGATTATTTTAACAATAACCTATAAACCTTTGAATACAGACCTACTGTGAGCTCCAAGGTTATTAACTGATGGAATATGCTTTTGTTCAAGCCATCAGTCCTCATTATTTAAGCTTAGTTTTTAAATAACTGTTTAAAAAGGAAACCTGGTGAAACATTACATTAGCCATGATTATGCTAAGCAATCTCCACCAATCAGAAAATGGCCCACTCCAATGAAGCACAGCGAATGATGTAGAGTCAGTTTCTTTATGCTCTCGAACTGCTTAAATACTTGTATCCGTATTTTGTAATAAACTAAATATAATGTTTCTATATACATAATCAACACATATAAATCAATAGTTTTAACTTTAAAATTTTTTAAGCCTTTTTTAAAATTCTCATGGGAAAAATGTATAGAAAAAATTACTTCCGGAACAAATGTTGCTGAAAAAGTAGGCAGGCCCTATTATACTCTATTACATATTGAGTATAGAGTTTTTTTTTAACCTCTATAACATCTAATCTGCAGCTAATGGCATGCACCAATAAAAGTACTTGTAGAAAGCTACAGTAAAATTCCTGGGAAGCACCGCTAACAGTCCTAGCACACCTGCCTGTGAGAATCTGTAGGGCACGTGGGTCAGGCTCAGCTGTTGCATGGAGGGATAGTAGGGGTCGAAGAAAGCAGGCTGGGTGGCACTGGGGGGGACAGAGGGTGTCCTTCTGGGCCCCTGAGGGAACAGCAGGGAGCAGTGCAGCGGTAACGGCTGAAGCAGAAGCGGGGTCTGAGTTTGCAGGAATGTATGCTGGGGATGTACGCTAAGCTGTTGTGTATTAGCATGAGTGTTGTGCTGCATGTGTGGCGATCGGTTAATTATGGTTTTATCGCATGGCACCGGAGGAGAGTCGGGTGGCTTGGACTGGTGGATGTAAAGGGAGATCTGGGAACCAAAGGGTTGCTGTGGAGGGCGAGAAGCAGCAGATGTGGGCGCAGACAGACAGTCCATACTGAAGCTGTGCTGGAGGGGGCGTCTACGGGAGGGCTACACATACACACATACAAAATATAAGATGAGCTTAACAACACGCGTAAACACGGCACAAACAGAAGGGATGACAAAGGCAGAAATTTAGTGAGGCATGACATGGATGAATGCAGATTCATTCTGGACATTAGCACAAAGCCAGGTGTGACCAGTCAACATTAAAACAGACATCAGCACCTGGACAGGATGATTGGCAGGTCTGACAGAGAGCAGAGGGGGTTTGAAAGTAAGAGTATGAGGTGCTTTAAGCCACACAGAGAGCGAATGAAGAGATCAGCCTGGCCTATCAAATCACCACAATATGAGCAACACAGGAGAGGGAAGGATTTAAAACCCTGTCAAAAAACAGACAGACTAACAGAATCAATCAAAAAAATAAAAACTACAATTCAAATGTTTGGGGTCAGTAAGATCTTTTAATGTTTTTAAGTTTACTCCATGTAATGTGAAAAAAAGGTTTATGCTCACCAAGGCTGCATTTTATTGATCAAAAATACAGCAAAATCAGTAATACAGTGAAATATTATTATAATTTAAAATGTTGGAATTTAAAAATGTATTTTTTCAGCATCATTACTCCAGTCTTCAGTTCCACATGATCCTTCAGAAATCATTCTAATATGCTGATTGTTGCTCAAGAAACATTCTTTTTACGATCAGTGTTGAAAAAGTTGTTTAAAAAAAGCGCTTCATATTTTGTGGAAACTGTGATACATTTTTTCAGATTTCTTTGATGAATATAAAGTTCAAACAGCATTTATTTGAAATATAAACCTTTCGTAACATTATAAATGTCTTTACAGTCACTTTAGATCAATTTTAATTGATCCTTTCTGAATAATTGATCATTTAATATTATTTATTATAAATTATTTATTTCAGATATTACAAATAACTTTGAGTGTATTTCCTATTAAAAGAAGAAGTAAGACTCAATGAGTCATCAATACGTTGAAAGTGTTTTCCCAGAAAAGAAAGACTGCAAATTTTAAATCCACATAAATCTGAATATTTCTCAAATTAATTAGTCAACTTTGAGGAGCAAAGCTCAAAGCTGGCACACACAGACTCCAAGTCTTGATTTCATGGATGTATTAATTTTCATCCAAGAGGCTTAATTTGACTGAATTACTGATCAGTTTAGAGCGATAAGTCGTCTGTGATTGATTGATTGTATTCTTCAATTATAAATGGAGCTTGAATCCATAAAATGTGGAAAGATTATGACACATCTAATGATATTCATTGATCATTCATTGATTGAAGAGAGCAGTGAAGACAGAGAACCACATGGGAAGAAGCATTTTTGCATATGGGAACTAGCATATGTAACAGACAGTGGGGGTCCAAAAGCCTGAGATCACACTGAACATCTGTGATTCAAAATCAAACTTAAATACGAAAATACAAATATTTGGAAATATTTCTAAGTCACAAATCAAACAAGTAAATATAATAATATAACTATTAATGTATTCCTAATGTAGTTATATTATTTATTTTTATTAACTTAGACAAATGCAAAATAGAAGAATTTGTCGTGGTGGTCTCAGTAGTTTAGACCTCACCTTATACAACCATAACAAATGAGAAACTAGAATGGTATTGTATCCAAGACACAGTGAGCTACAGGACAGAAGACATGACCTGAACACACACACACAAACACACACCACAACACACACACCCACACACACACACGCACCCACACACGCACACGCGCGTCTGGTCAGCTATCCCTTTGGGGACTCTCCATAGGGCGTAAGGGTTTTTCGAATGTAACATACCTATATGATATTGCCCTACACCACCCCCAACCCTAAGCCTACCCCTCACAGGAAACTTTCTGCATTTTTTAGATTTTCAAAAAAACTCATTCTGAATGATGTATAAGCCTTTTGGAACCGGGGACCACAGTTTAGGTCCCCACCGTGACACGAGTCCCCATGAGTCTGCGTGTAGTCAGGTTTAAGTCCCCACCACGATATATAAACCAGTACACACACACACACACACTATATACAGTGGGTACGGAAGTATTCAGACCCCTTAAATTTTCACTCTTTGTGATATTGCAGCCAGTTGCTAAATCATTTAAGTTATTTTTTTTCATTAATGTACACACAGCACCCCATATTGACAGAAAAACACAGAATTGTTGACATTTTTGCAGATTTATTAAAAAAGAAAAACTGAAATATCACATGGTCCTAAGTATTCAGACCCTTTGCTCAGTATTTAGTAGAAGCACCCTTTTGATCTAATACAGCCATGAGTCTTTTTGGGAAAGATGCAACAAGTTTTTCACACCTGGATTTGGGGATCCTCTGCCATTCCTCCTTGCAGATCCTCTCCAGTTCTATCAGGTTGGATGGTAAACGTTGGTGGACAGCATTTTTAGGTCTCTCCAGAGATGATACAATTGGGTTTAAGTCAGGGCTATGGCTGGGCCATTCAAGAACAGTCACAGAGGTGTTGTGAAGCCACTCCTTCGTTATTTTAGCTGTGTGCTTAGGGTTATTGTCTTGTTGGAAGGTAAACCTTCGGCCCAGTCTGAGGTCCCTGAGCACTCTGGAGAAGGTTTTCGTCCAGGATATCCCTGTACTTGGCCGCATTCATCGTTCCCTCGATTGCAACCAGTCGTCCTGTCCCTGCAGCTGAAAAACACCCCCACAGCATGATGCTGCCACCACCATGCTTCACTGTTTGGACTGTATTAGACAGGTGATGAGCAATGCCTGTTTTTCTCCACACATACCGCTTAGAATTAATGCCAAAAAGTTCTAGCTTGGTCTCATCAGACCAGAGAATCTTATTTCTCACCATCTTGGAGTCCTTCAAACTCCATGCGGGCTTTCATGTGTCTTGCACTGAGGAGAGGCTTCCGTCGGGCCACTCTGCCATAAAGCCCCGACTGGTGGAGGGCTGCAGTGATGGTTGACTTTCTACAACTTTCTCCCATCTCCCGACTGCATCTCTGGAGCTCAGCCACAGTGATCTTTGGGTTCTTCTTTACCTCTCTCACCAAGGCACTTCTCCCCCGATAGCTCAGTTTGGCCGGACGGCAAGCTCGGAAGTCGTCCAAAACGTCTTCCATTTAAGGATTATGGAGGCCACTGTGCTCTTAAAAACCTTAAGTGCAGCAGAAATTTTTTTGTAACCTTGGACAGATCTGTGCCTTGCCACAATTCTGGCTCTGAGCTCTTCAGGCAGTTCCTTTAACCTCATGATTCTCATTTGCTCTGACATGCACCGTGAGCTGTAAGGTCTTATATAGACAAATGCGTGGCTTTCCTAATCAAGTCCAATCAAAATAATCAAACACAGCTGGACTCAAATGCAGGTGTAGAACCATCTCAAGGATGATCAGAAGAAATGACAGCACCTGAGTTAAATATATGGGGTCACAGCAAAGGGTCTGAAATACTTAGGACCATGTGATATTTCAAAAATGCAAAATTGCAAAAATGTCAACAATTCTGTGTATTTCTGTCAATATGCGGTGCTGTGTGTACATTAATGAGGAAAAAAAAAAAACTTAAATGATTTTAGCAAATGGCTCCAATATAACAAAGAGTGAAAAATTTAAGGGGGTCTGAATACTTTCCGTACCCACTGGATATATATATATAAAACCTTGAAGCACACACACTCTTGTTTAACACTTGTTTTTTGTTAAATAAAATGAAGAAAAAATTATTGCAGTCAAAATTTTCAGAGGGAAAAAATTCCTCTTGTCCTTCTTTCACTCTAATTTGCAACAACAACAAAAAAAGGTTAAAGGTGACAAAAGTGTGACAAATGGTGACACGCTGTTAACCTTGGTAATAAATCTGCTGTTCCAGATGAACTCAGGCTGCCATAAATGTAAAAACGTAAAAAACACATGAGCAATACAATGAATTTAAACTGATGTTCTTTTCTGCAATCACATGGACATAGTCAGATAGTTTAACAAAAGAAATGGCCCGGCGCAGTTACTTACTTTGGGTGGTGCTTCGTCCGAGCCTCCTGAGTCCCAGGATACGGGGACCTGCCTCCTCATCTCCATACGGCTGCGCTCCTCCTGCTGAGCCTTCTCCTCCCCGAGGATTGTACTGCACAAACACCGATGGAAAACTCTATCAAGCAACAACATCCTTCTTCTAAGACTACAATTCCTTAGGAGATCTAAATATGGATCCTTGCGTTTGCGACCACTCTTGCAGAGCTGATAGGTAATAAATCTCTTCGATACAAATTACACATTTTCCCTCAATCTTTGCTTTAATACTTGTCAATGGGTGTGAGTTCAAGAGAATGACAATTCCAATTTTATGCAATTGGTTGAAAGGTGGAGTCACTCTACCATCACAGACTAGTCAGTGTAAGATCCCAACCCACACACGGTGGACGACCACAGAAAATAAAACAACACTGATTCATACCTGAAACACTATTCGAACTATTTCACAATCAAATACATCACGAGAAGCTGTAAGTAGTCAACGTGATAAGAGGACGACAGACATCTCATTATGTTAACATATTTACAGTAATCCATCATCTTTTGTCATGCTAGGCTGCTGTGTGAATAAAAAGAGACATGTTAAACACTTATATAATGATTTACAAACTCCTCATCCATAATAAACTGCATGTTCAAAGTTGGGGTTAGTAGTTTGAATTAAATTATGACTGATCAAACTGAAAAAATATAATTTATTCAGCAAGGATGCATTAAATTGACAAAGTGACAGTACAACCATTTACAATGTTACAATCCTGAAAGAAATACATCCCGTGTACACAAATATTTAAGGGCACAAACTTTTTCAACTTTGATAATATAAGTGTGGTTCTTGCACACCAAAACACATATTAGAAGGATTTCTGACGGACCATGCAGCACTGAAGACTGGAGTAAGGCGTGCTAAAATTCAGCTTTGCCATGAAAGGAATTAAATAAAAATTACAGGAAAAAATAAAAAAAATAAAAATAGGAAACAGTTTCTGTATTTCACAATATTATTATAAATTTTTTTTTACTGTATTTCAAACTTTTCCTATATTTCAGACTTTAATCTACCGACGGCAAACATTTGCGAGTAGTTTCGGGGTGGGGTCTGCTCATGATAGACCCCAAAATAGACACAATAAAGCTCCAGTACACCCACAGCAATGGCTTCAATAAAAGCCTTAAAGGATGGAAATGTTAGTAATGACCTTAAAACTCACCAGACAGTCCTTATAGTATCGATAAGTGAAGTTCGTACATGTCCTCAGTGAAGCCTTGTGCTCAGATGTACTTAGAGAAACGCAAGAGGAGCGAAGAAAGACTGGAGCATGTAAGTCTTAGGGGTGAGAAAATCTAAGCTGACTGAGAGAGGGACTATTTTTGGAAACTCTATTATCTCTAGAGAGACCAGAGTTGTGGAGGAGAGAGAGAGAGAGAGAGAGGAGAGAGAGAGAGAGAGAGAGAGAGCGAGGAGAGAGAGGAGGGAGAGAGAGAGAGAATGCAGGTAAACAGAAGGACACCTGTCGTGATCAATCCAGACCTGTAAAGCTTCCCCACACCCAGACCATCATACACAGCCATGACTGTTGCAGGGGTCTCAGGCTCTCCAAAAAAAAAGACAAAAACTGTAGCTGAATATAACTAAACAGACCAAAAGGTGCTATGATAATTTCAGGCTTAAAAGCTCTTGAGGATTGCCAATGTTTCTAAACAAGTTAAATTACAAGACTGAAATCTGTCCTCACAAATAGTATAAAAAAAAAGAAAAAGTTTAACAAAAATGTTTAATATGTTAAAAACAAAAATTAAATATAAATTAATTAATAAGCCTAAAAATGCAAAAAATAAATAAAATGAAAATGAAAAGTCAAATGTCAAAGTTGTGCTTAATATCTCTTTATAAACATTATTCTTAAATGGGTGGTTCAGTGTTTTTTTTCTAGGATTGATTGTGTTTATGGGTGCAGTCTAACATGTGTTAATGCTCGAAACCATGATTGACCCCAATCAGAAGCAGGAGTTGAATAAAACCAGATGACTTCCTTCTGTGTAATAAGTTGAATTTAAAGTTCCAAATAAAAAGTACTGTCCAAAATATTTTATAGTCCATTGGAGTATATCTGTATTTTCTATTAACATTAATTTTAATGATAATAAATGGATGATAAATTGCTAAATATAAATTCATTAAAGTACATTAGACTGGGAATGTATTAAAGGGGTCATATGATGCGATTTCAATTTTTCCTTTCTCTTTGAGTGTTACAAGCTCTTGGGCATAAAGAAGATCTGTAAAGTTGCAAAGACTAAAGCTTCAAATCCAAAGAGATATTCTTTATAAAAAAAAATAAGAGTCAACCACGCCTACCAAAAAACGGCTCGTTCTAACACGCCCCAACATGTCTACGTCACTATGTGGAAATATTAGCATAATGCCGCCCAAATGTGAACGCAAAAAAGAAGGCGTGGTTTCAGGAACAGCAGTAGTGCTGATGCAGCATGTCAGGGAGACGCTGTTTCAGTGCGAAAGGACAAAGCACTTTATTGGCCTTCCGGAAGTAGAAGCAATTAGGAATCATTGGTTAAGATTATTTACAACAGAACAGCACAACCCAGATGTTCGAATTTGGGCAACGCATTTTATGGACAACAGTTTTGTGAACCTAGAAGAGTACAAGGCTGGCTGTGCACAAAGGCTATTTCTAAAAAAAACAAAAAGGGTCAATTCCAACTTTGCTATAACAATCTGGCGCTTCTAAATCAGCAACTGTTTTGTTATTAGTTCAAGTATTTACTATTGACTGTTCAAATTCGGAGTTTTGCGCAGCGCAGAGTAACGCGTCGTGTGTGTGTGTGTGTGTGAGGAGAACAGGGTCACATCACAGGAGAGTGAACGGCCTGTCAGAAATCATAGCACGTCAGATGTCTTAACCACGGCTTGTGTACTGCACATCACTGTGTCTGTCACGCGGAATAGTTCGCACCCTTTCGGGCTTGACTGAGGTAAATAACGACATTATTAAGTATTGATCATTTACTTGTAAGTGAAGCTCGCCACTTATGTAAGGGTCGTTACATTTTCTGAAGCGTGCTTGTGGTGTTCGGCAATGCACTGGGTCAGCTGGCCAATCAGATCAGACTGCGCTTGTCGGAAGGAGGGATTTTTTAGAAAACGAAGCGTTTGAGAGAGGCCGTGCATTGATGACCTACAATAATGTACAGTATTTTTTTTAAATAATGTGTTTTTTGAACATTAAATCTTGTCAGCATATTCTGTTACACCAAATAATTATTTTTAAAATAGCATCATATGACCCCTTGTTTTCATTCTTTAAATACATTAATCTAATTTTTGCAGCATTAACATTAATTAATCAATACTGACAATTGACATCCCTAAATATGATCATCACCACATCACTTTAAGAACATTCTGCAATCTACTGTAGCTGCCAGTGGGAAGAGGTTTTAACTCTCAGTTTCCCTGATTCTCTAATCATCTGAAGACTGTGAAGAGAACAGTAGGACAGCCACTGAGTAAACAACACTGGTGAGTGGAAAAGCACACACACACACACACACATCCGCACAAACCTCTTCCTGGAGCACAGGTTCAGCAGAGGAGAGGCGAGGGTTTGTCCAGATGACCCTAAAAACACAAATGACAGAAAGAGTGATCAGCTGTGCTGGTCTTCACACTGATCCTCTGTCGCACTCTTTTGCAACACGTCTCTATTAATAAAATCAACAGA